>BQNB010001451.1:0-27221 GCA_026074375.1 Tanacetum coccineum
GATTGCTAATCAAATTCGACCTCCCGGTTTTCCTCCCGTTTAACAAAACCAAGGAAATAACCAAAACCGTTACAACCAAAACCGGGGAAATGATTACAACCAAGGCTAAATTTCAAGGTGAATGGTCATCGAATTAAGCACTACTTTGGAGGGGACGTACCACAATTGGTTGTCCCGAATCTCCAAACCTTCCCTAAGGACAAATGAATTCGGGGATTGGGTCAAGCTTAGTGACCCTAAACAAACGCTTTGTGGGAGGCACCCCATGCTTATCCATTTTTCTTCTTTCTTATTTCTATTGTGATGTGAGGAGGCTTGTACTCTTCCGATTCTTGTTGTTTGTGCTTGTGACTTTTTGTAGGATTGAACCAAAATTTTCTGAAGACTCTTGTGTTCGGTGTTTTGTCCCGGTTCACTCGAGCTTCCTAGCCTTTGCTTGCCATTAGTTTGGGGAAATCCGATATCCTAAGATTATTATCGTCTAACATTTATCTTGCTTGAGATTTTTGTGATACTTTCTTTATGCTTGGATTATGCATTCAACTTTTTGAGTTCTAGTATGAGGTTTTTAAGTCTTAGGCTAGGAAACATTGAGGACAATGTTTAATTTTAGTATGGGGTAATATATCTTCGATATGATTTTACCTACCTTTGCCTGTTGTTCTCAGTACCCCGTTTTCCTACAAAAATCTTAAATTTTTAAGTCTTAATATCTAGTTAATTTTGCATAAAAAATAAATAAATAAAAAATAAATAAATAGTTAGTTGAATAAATAGAAAATAGTTGACACGAATGTAGGCTTTCCGTTGGTGAGAATAAAAAGTAAATTTTGACCCGACCGATTTTATATCTTAGCTTTCTCCTTAATACCAATTGATGATTTTGCTAAATCTTTTTATACAAGAGAGCTATAAAAACGCAAAGTCTAGCTTTAAAAAGTCAAGACTTTGCAAGTTGAAAAAAATGATGAAAATATTAAAGTAAAGAAATAAGTAGGCCCGTAGAACTAAGGTAGCTTTTGACTTGACTGAGTTTTAAACTCTAGCTTTCCCCTTAGCTTTTTAGACTAAGCGTTTGCTCAACTTTAAAATTTTGCAAAGGACGAAATATGATAGAGTTAAATATAAGTTTGATGCTGAGCATGGATTAGTTGGATATCTTTAGAGCTCATAGAGGTTAATTGTGGATTTTTGCTCCCACCAGCTTAATAAACGTTATATAATTGTTGAATAAAATAAAGTTGCTTTAGGTTTTTGTGATTCTTAGTTTAAATCACTTCGTAGAGATTCCTTCTGGTGAAACTAAGGTACACTTCGAGGTTTTATCAGTGTTGTAGGGAAATAGACTCTTGGACCATGACCGGCTCGCATACCGATGTGGCAGTTGTTAAAAGACCACAAGACTTGAAATTTGGCTATAATAATAATAAGTTATGTAATAAACCGAAGCCGAAATAAGACTTCTGGATCATGGTCGGCTCGCATACCGATGTGATAGTCGTTTAAAGGGTGGAGGTAATAATAATAATAAAACTGTGGGCTGATAAAAGTTTACTGCATCTTGCCGGCTCACAACCGATGTTGCAGTCTTCAAAATAAGGCACATAGTTATAATAATCCGAGACTGATAAAAGTTTGCTGCATCTTGCCGGCTCACAACCGATGTTGCAGCCTTCTAAAGGACCGAGGTTTAATAATGTTGCAATAATAATAAGTATAAAGCCAAATTTCGACTCCGGGGTTATCTAAATAAAGCCTCCGTCTCTGGACTCGTAGTTGAGTTGTTGCGGATGAAATAAAAAGGATAACCCCTAAATCATGCGAAATTAGAACCTTAATGTGGACCTTATTCTCACCATATCGTCTCTTTAGGAAAGGATTTCAAACTAATTGTGGTCTAAACCGGGTTTACTTTATATTAATAAGGACATAATTTATTTGTCACCAATAATAATAAAATCCTTAGAGGAAATTAGGAATAAGGGAGCGAAAATAGATGCGCTTACACAATTAGCGATTTAGAGTAGAAGTTACATCTATTTATATTGGCTGTGATTTCGTTTTAAGCTTAGTCTGGGGATTGTGAAAATCAAGGATGACGAACTCCCGTTCTTTAAGCCTTTTAAATAATGTTATTTAATTCTTATCTTAGTTTTTATTATTATTAAATAAGTGGTTAAAACGAGGGCGCTTTCAAAATAAATGATTTTTGAACCTTCTTAATGGACATTTTCTGTTCTTGTTTGATTGTGAGGGGTCATAGGCTAAAAGAGGATTTAATTATTTATTTACAGGCGTGTTTTATTTACATTGCGTGTGAGACCAGCAATGGCTTAGTGTGGGGGAATTTTGATATGTGCTAAAACACACATCATTTGTACCCCGGAAAATGCTAATAAACGGACTAAAACGCTAAAATATGGATAAATATGTTGCAAATATGTTTGTATTGTGTTTTTATGTTTTACAGGTACAAAGGATTGAAAACAAAGCAAAAACAGTAATTTTCAGGTGACTTTTGACGATGTTTTTACGATTATCGAGGCTCAAACGAAGTCGTTAATATTTCTCGATCACACCATTGGAAAGAGCACGAAATTACGAGTCCAACGGTACCGGCCTTTCATATTTAACCTTTTAATTGGAACATTTTTCATCCCTGTATGAACCTATAATACTAGTATTAAAATTGACTAGGCCAAATAACGTGTTAATAAATTTATATGGTATAATATAGAATGAAACGCTGCCTAGGCCGTTGTTTCATTAGTGAGTTTAAAACTCAAACCAAGAGGTACGTGGGTTCGAAACGCAAGGCGTTTATCCCCCTCCACGCCACGTCAGCTGCCACGTCAGTTGACACATGGTACCACGTGGCGGACCCAGACCCGACCCGATCCAGACCCGACTTGACCAGGCCCATGACCCGACCTAACCCGACCGTTGACTGGCGGTCAACCACCGTTGACCGGTGGTCCGACGGTGGTCCGCCGCCGTTGACCGTCGTTGGCCACCGTTGACTGCCACCGTTGATCGGTGGTCCGGTGGTGGCTCCGGCGACGGTTGGCAGGGCACGTGGCACCACTCAGGTGGTGACACGTGGCACAACTGAATGAATGGTAACGAGTACTGTGGCAGGAGTATAAACGAGAAACTGTACCAATACGAGGTTGATGGGGATCGAGGCTTCTAGAAATGGTGACGGCAGCCCTCTCATTAGGTGGATCCCCCCCCCCCCAGCTAGGCCGTACGAGGTACGCTGTTTAATAACGCGTTGAGACGAAATGACAAGAATGCCCCTCACCTTTGCACTATAACGTGTCAGAATGGCCTGAAAAGACGAAAATGCCCCTCCCACTTGGTGATTATAAATACAGACGCAAGGAATTCATTTGGGGTGTTAGAATTTAGTTAGTTTTTAGTTTATTTTTCATAGTAGTGTAGGTTAGTAGTAGCATAGTTTTAGATTATTTAGTTTGCTTATTGTAAAAGCTTTCAAGCTTATTCTAGTTTATTGTAATCAAGATTTTGAGCTTATTAATGAAGATGTTTAAGGTTGGTTTTTATTGAATGCTTATTATTTCTTAATGTTTATTTTCTTTTTATGCTTATTCTTTTACTCTTTCTCTTCTTTTGCTTATTTTCAAATAAGCTCATGCTTGTAGCTTATTTTTGGATCCGATCTCTTAAGCTTATATTCTAATAAGCTTCTTTAATAGCTTATTTAGACTAGCTTATTTTATATTATTTTTGATTTAGAGCTTTTCGAGTGAGCTTATTTTAGCTTATTTTTGATTGCTTATTTTTCTAGCTTATTGTTTTTAGATCTAATCCTTAAATATACCCCGTTCTCTTGTTCACATGATATGAACAAACCCTTGGTTTCGGTGAAATTAGATCTAAAAATAATAAGATTTATATTTTGTAGCTTATTTTCTAGCATAAAGTTTTGTTACTATTAATTCTATAGCTTATTTTTTCTTAAGAATCTAAATCTTTAAATATACCCCGATCCCAAGTTCACTTGATTAACACCTTAGTTTCGGTAGATTTTAGATCTAAAGTTTTCAATATTTTTATTAAGCTTATTTGTCTTTAGAATAAATCAAAATAGCTTTTGTTTCTCAATTCTTTTTCTCTTTTTTGTCTTTACTTTTCAAAAGTCTTATTGTTTGATATAACGCTTGAATCGAATGCTAAAAAGGGTAGCATGATTCTCCTACCGAACTTATTCATTAAGGTCTTGAGCACCTTATCTTCGAGATCTTATATTAGCTTAATTTTAGGTCCCATAAATTTCTTAACTCTACTAGTTTATTTTCTTATAGCTTATTACGCTAAGGGCTTAATTCGAAGCGGTACTATGTAGCTTATTTGAGAAGTGGCTTATTTATAAACTTATATTCTTCATCCTTTCTTCGAAAAAGCCTTGATAGCTTTTTAGCTTAATCTAGTTTTTATTTCAAAAGTGTTTTTTATAGATTTAAATCTAGTTTTATATTTACAAAAATTATTTCAAAATAGCTATTTTCTAAAAAAGTTTTCATCTTAATTATCCCGCTTATTTTGTCTTAACTTTTTCATGTCTTATTCTATTTCATCCTTCTACATCTATGGCCGAGCTTAAGGGTCTATAAGGTAGAATAAATAAAGTTTTGATCTTTATGGTTTTAATGAAATAATTAGTAGAGTAAAGTTGATAACTTTTATTTGCTAAATTAGTGAAGTAAAGCTTTTTTAAGTGATAAGCATATTTTTTATTAAGTTTGTAAGATCGGGTGTGTTTTATATTGATTGCGGTTCTTCATTTCGGGTTCTATTTTCTAATCTCTTTTCAATACTTAGAATAGTTTTATTTTATCGTTCCATAATATATTTGCGAATTTGATTTTTGTCATGCTTAGTGTAGATTTATTTTTGTCATTAAATGCTATGTTTGTTAAATTGAATTTCGTTATGAGTAGTGAGTAAATAACTTGTGTTTGCTAAGTGATTAGTGAATTGGAATTTAAGTGCGGTTTTAAAAGGTTTAAAAAATTAATAGTCAATTTACATACCGTCATTTACTTTTTAATGCAAATTTAATACTGTCATTTATTATTAAAAAGCAGTTACTGACTTGTCATTTTAATTCTTGAAACTTGATTTCTAAGGATTTTTAATTCTTAAAACCTAAGCCAGCACTAAAGAACATTTCATGCACTTAGCAAGCATATTGTCCATTTATATCTTTTTAGATCAATTTTAGTATCACCTTTTAGTTTTAAATCTTAGAATTAAAATAATAGTTTTAATTTTTAGTTTAAAAATAGTTTAAAAAACCAAAACCAAAAACTTTATACAATCAACTGGAAAATTTACAACTTGACGTAGATTTCCATTCATCTCTCGCCAGAATACGATACCCTGCTGATTACTTTTTATTCGTTCCTAAAAAATTTTGTATGATACGTAGCTGTGATACTATATGTATTTTCTATAAATATATAATAGATTTGAGGTTTATTTTGATAAACGCGTTTTTAAGAACTACGTACATCATCCTTTTCTCGGGGTCCTAATGGTAGGGGGTACGAAGAATAGTTAGGTTACATCGAAAGCTCGCTATACTGAATCATCCATGGCAAGATGATCTATAATGATATCCTAGTCGGGAGACTAGCAGTCCTGACAACATCTGTCTGACAGATCAAAAAACTAATATTCACCGGGTCATTGTTCGAACATATAACATATGGAAAGGAGAAGGATGTGACATAAACGAGTGTGTTCATGTGCTGGCGAAAACAAAGCCGTGCTTAGTTTGTCCATGTCATAGTCTGACAAAGATACAGAACACATGAAAATGACACAATGGACTATAGAGAATAGGAATGCATAAAATGAACGCACACGACCAATGCAACTTCAGGTGACCTTATGCCTATGACTCCACCAAACACGATACTTGGTAACTATTCTTGACATTATATGATTCTACCTGAATTAGAAAGAGTTGATCAAGTTCTGTCTAATTAAGGTCAAATGATGCAATGCCTAGACTAATCAATTCCTATCATGTTTGGTGTTTTATAAAAGTACTTTTTGGTTATAGTTGCGGTTTTTAGTTTTCAAAAACCTACATTCACTATAACCACAGCTCTAATACCAAATCTATAACACTCCGCCAAAGCGGAAACACGAGCGTGACATCTCAAGGCACAAGCATATGGTAATAGCACAACACCATAATTTACTTTAAAAGAAATAGTACAATATTACCATAATTGTCTTAGCCTAACATTGGCATTTAAACATAAGTTTTAAGTTCACAAAAGCATAGTCTTGACAGCATAAAGCTAAAAAAGATGACACGGTATGATCATGATGCAATGCCTTCACAAGAAAAACTATTGACGATCACCTGAAATGCATTAGAAAACGGGCCAACTATGAAAATAGTTGGTGTGTACATGGGTTTTATGTAATTGTGGTAAAAACCCATTTATAGATAAGTCTCTTAATGGCAAAGTCCTCATGACATTTTCTCCTATTAACAAAGTTCCACTCCGACCATACAGACTTTGTAAAATATATATACATATAATCTCACAACACTTTCAATGATAAAGAACAAGTCCGAAAAATATAGTTTTATAAAAGACAGACACATCATGGCCAGTGTTATATTCAATTCCGTTCATCATAATAGTCACAATGAAGTTGACATTGATAATATGACCTTAGAAGAATATGCAAGATATGAATTGACAATGTCAAGTAAGAGAAGTGAATTAGATAATCCCACTCTTGGTTTCACGTCCCAGTTTTTCAATCAAACACAACATACACCTAACCCACCTTTGGATAAGGAGGATTCTAGTTTAAATGAGATATTAGATAAATTGTTCAGAATAGGAGCCGAAAACATGAGAAAGATGGAATATGAAGTTCCAAATAGATGTGATGATGAAATAGTAGATATCATTGATTATGAGGATAGTGACCAAGAGGATGGTGAACTTCCTGACCTTCCTACTTTCTCCGCTACTAATGTATTTGCTAGTATTTGTGAACAAGTTAAAGATGATATTGATATTAGCATTATGAAGGAAAAAGAGGACGTACAAATGGATGAAGATTACGACATTGACCATTCAAACACTGAAGAAATGTTACAATGGAGTTTTACTAATGATCCTTTCCTAGTTTGTATGGAACTCAATGATCAGGCAAATTTCATGCAACAAAGCACTCTGACATCCATTTCTAATAATGAAAAGAGGGAATTTAAAATTCCCCACAGGTATAAATTTTTAACCTCGAACGCTTCTTCTGTAGCATACATACACCCTTATGGTGCATGTGGCTACTATCACTCACACCTGATTTCAAATGGAGGGATGAACACCCTATTGATTACTAAATAAGGGTGGAGTCAAGCTAGAGACTCGAACAAAAACAAGCGCTTCGTAAGAGGCACCCCATGCTTATCCTTGTAACTATGTTTTGGTTAATTTTAAATTCTGCATTTAGTTGGTTTTGTATGTTTCTAACTTGGTTTTGCAGGTACTCACTTCAAGGGGATGGAATTCAAGGTCTTCACGACTCGTTTTATGTGGTAAAGTGGGTGCTGAAATACAGCAAGTTATGGCGTAACTATAAAGGTTACGGCGTAATTAATATTGTTACGGCGTAATGTTTCATATGATTACGTCGTAACCAGTTCTAATAATTTTTCAAATTTTACAAACCACATTATTACGGCGTAATGTTTCATTTAATGGTTACGCCGTAATCCCTTCCTGCTAATCTTAAAATTTTGAAATTTTTACAAAACCGTGTATAATTGGTAAATGAACTTTGTGGTATGTTCTCTGGAAACCCTCACGAGACTTCACTCGTCCACTTAGGCCACCAAGTGGTTTAAAAGGCTTGTTGCATACGCTAAACGCAACCGTGATTCCTACGAAAGTGAGTTAGGATTGTATTTCTATCTTGTACATTTTGGTGTCTTTCTTTTTGCCAGATTTATGCTTTTGGTATTAGTTTTCTTGCAGTTATACAAGTTGAAGTATGTAGAGTAATGTTAGGACGAAGCTTGGCTACAGGAAAACATTTCAAAACTGTATTAGTTGGATACCATGTCGATTACGATGATGAGACGATTTGTGATAATGGATGTTGCTCGAGGAAGCAGACTTAGATCATGGCTCAAAGCATGTTGTCTCTTCATCATACCGAGCAAATCTAGGAGAGTCTTTCATTTTAATTCTACTCTTATCTTTAATTATCATTTCCTTAATGTACAAGAAGGACATTGTACAAACCAAGTGGGGGGATGGGAGTAGAATACCACTTGACCTATATTTTCCTTTGAATTTCTAGTTTCTTTAAATTTTGTGCTAATTTTTTTTAAAAAAAGTTGACATGTTTTTCTTACTGAACTAAAATTAATCTCTGTCGAGCACAATATAACCCTTTATTCCAATTGGTGAGGCTAAACCTAATGATTCCATTTTTATCTATTATACATAAATCCACCAAAAATATGAGTGTGCAGGTAGTATTGTAGACTTTATAACTTAGTCTATATATCTTTTCGAGACCTAATTGATTAGTTAGAATAGACAGTTCGAGAAGGAAACATCTTAGGAATTCACCCAAACAGCCTATATGTGTATGTTTATCGACTTGTTACACTGACTTGTCAACCTCCCATGAAGAACCCCTGTTTGCACTCAATTTTAGTGCAAGATACCCTTAGATTACCTTGTTTAGCCAATCCATGTCTAAAACCTCTTATGTATTGATGCGGTCATCGTTAGACTTCTACAAGAAGTTTTACAACTCCCTAGGCAGAGCACCTAATCGTTGTAGTAGTAGTATAGGCAAGACTCGAGGGGTTGTTATCGTTAACTTAAGGAATAGGTTGGGAATGCTTGATCATGGTCTAACAGAATTCTAAGGGTTGAGGGAAGATTTTTTTTGTGTTTTTATGTTTTATGAAAAGCAAGTAAATCATATGATTGAGAGGTTGGTTGGTTTTAGCTATTAAACTAAATATAAACTGCACTACTGGTGATAATAATATAATAAAAGACTGTGTTTCTTTAATCATGTATTACTCCCTAGATTGCTTCTCCTAGTGTTGTTGCCTTGTCACACTTGTGATGATCTGTGTAATTATTTCCTAAGTCATGAACGAATTACACGAACCCGCTGTCTACTTAGTATTTCGTTAAGGCAACGTACAAGTAAGGTAGTATGAAGACTATTACAAGGCCCCTAAGGGTATACAAAGTGCATGTGAAATATATTAAGAATGGATCAACCATATTAGGGGGCAAGGTAGAATGAAGACTGTTACCCGATGATATCCTTTCTACACAATCATGTTTTCCTAGACATATCAACAGCGATACAGACAAAAGCTGGTTTTCTAAGACCTAACATGCACATCTATCACAAGAAGTAACACCACTAAGATCTACATTCTAGGTTTCATACAATCATAAATAAACATAATAGGAGGTTTAGCCAAGCATATTATAGGTAAAGTAAGAACATAAATGAATCAAACAACACATAGACATATTGAATGATTAAATAAACCTTACTTGATTAAAACATGAGTTGGAGGAAGTACAATAAGGTTTTTAGGCCCTAAAATCGTCCCTAACAGCTGCTAAATGAACTAGGGTTCGTACCCTCTTTTTATTCTAAAGTTACACACTCAAAACCCTAAATTCGGGTTTGTATATATAGGAAAAATGCTATGACGGCGTCGCGTTTTAGTCGTGAAGCCGTCATGAAATAGAATATTCTAGATAATTTGCTTGAAACTTTGTGTGGAATGAGTTGATGTTGATCTTTGGTTCGTGAAATGTAAAAGTAAGTAAAGGAAAGAGTTAGAGAGATATAACCAGGACACAAGTATTTATAGTGGTTCGGCTACAAGGACACCTTCCTTGCCCTACTCCACTCCTCGAGTCACCTACTCGAGAGTTTGTTAAACACTAGTCACCAATCTCCTTTTTGACCGGCGGAGAAGCCTCAAAACGATGGTTACACCTCTTTAATAATACAAAGCTAAATGATGGATTCTTCACACGGTAGAATCGATTCAATCACAACTACACTTGATATACAAATTATGAATGGACTAACAACTACAAAGTAATGGTCAAGACTCAACAATGTGATCTTGATGGAGTTATGGAGAACATATGCAGGTACTTGATCGTCTCGGATGAAAACTTGGTAATTTCTTCTTTGAAGTAAATTACCTACAAGAAGCTAAGAAAGAGTATGCAAGAAATAAAGGGAAAGATCAGTATATAAGAGAGTATTTCTTAGTGAGAAGGTGTGTGAAAACATGAGAAATGGCTTGGTATTTATAGCCAAAAAAAGTACTGTAGCCCGGTTCCGCCGGTGCCATTGGAGAATGGAACTGGCAGCTAAATCTAATGGAACCGGCCTACAGTAACCAAATCTGAATTTTGATTCTCAAGATCTTAGGAAATCTTATATAATCTTGTGAGATTGCCATTGGATTTGCTGCATTTGATTAGGTCATGAATGATGTAATTAGAAGGAAATTAGAAAACATTTTTGTGTGAAGTTTTGGTTTACATAAAATAATGTATACACATTTTTATGTCACTTTGTGATTTTGTGAAAACTTGTGTTTTTAGAGAAGGTTTTAACATAATGTTACTTTAAGTTTTGTCATCAATAAAACGAAGATCGTGAAATAGAAATAAAAATTTTTGCTTGTTTATTTGTATTAACAATCTCCCCCTTTTTGTTGATGACAAAACCCAAAGATTAAAGTTGATTAAGAGCTGGTTATTTCTGAGTTTTAGTTAGTTTTTAATCAATTGGTTTCTTCTCCCCCTTTTTGTCGAAACAAAAAGATGGAATGGGTTAGTCCATATTTCCTGAGAAAAAGTAAGCTCCCCCTTGAGAGGTGCATAGAGATCTGCAAAAATGAGTAGGTTAAATAGAATGGGACATACTCCCCCTTGCTTTGTGAGTACCTACAAAAAAAGTTAGACAACCAAAATCTAAAAAAGGCTACTATAGTACCGGCTAGCCGGTGTTGTTCCTGGAAAGGAACTGGCTTGTTATCGGACAGAACCGGCTGACAAAAGAAAAGTCAATGTCTACAAATTTTAAACAAGAAAAATGATCATATGACAACAATAAAGCACATTTATTCAGAACAATGAAACATTAAGGGCATTATATTGGAATAGCAAAGAACAAGAGATTCTTAATGAATCAATTATTTTATTCAAGCCTTCTAGGCATATTTCTAGTAATTGTATGCGAGAACATTTAGGCGGTCAAGAATGTGGTTGAGAATGAATCTCACTTCTCCTTGGAGGTTGTCGACGATGGCCTGAGTTCGTTGGAATGTTCACAAAACATTTCATGAGTAAGCATGGGAAAAGGATTGTTAGGTCCTAATGGCAGTAGTGGTGGGAAGTTTGAAGGTATATTTGGTGAACATTGCGATGGAAATAGTAGGATAGGTGGTTCCATGTCCGGAGTGGGAGAGGGAATAGATGAGTCAATAGGTGGAATGGGAGGTGGTTCATTAGCAAGACGCTCAATGGTATCAAATGATGGACGAGGAGGTGGAGGATTAGTTGTTGCGGGTGGAAGATCCTCGAGAGAGTTGAGAAAAGCTTGAGGAGAGGTGGGTGGAATAGAGAACAATAGTTCGATTGGGTCAAGATTGATAGCTACCGTAGATGTGAGTTTGGAAGGTTGAGTTGGTGTCGGTGGTGGCAAGGTTAATGGTGGAGGAGTTGTTTTAGGAGTAAGCAAGAGATTTGTATTGTTGTTAGTTGGTGATAGATGAGGAATAGTAGTTTGGGAAGTTGGAGTAGCTGGTGGAGGTGGTATGTGCTTAATTACACATACCTTTGACCTAATAAAACGTGCTTAAAAGACTAAAAACATACCAAAAATACATTGTATTTTTGTCTTTTGCATTTGTATTGTGCAGATAGCGGATATCAACAAAAAGGACAAAAATCAAGTCAAAATGGACAAAATCGAGCACGGGATTGGAAAGAGCGTAAAAAGCCAAAAAGTCAAAGTCAAAGTCAACCAAAAAGTCAACCAAGTCAAAAGTCAAAGCCAAAGCCGAAACTGAAGAAATACTTAATGGGTCAACCCACACCTATCTAATAGGCCGGGTCAGCCCATTAATGTATTAAGAAGACCAAAGCTAAGCTAAATATAAGCTTAGGGCCCAACACTTATAACCGGCCCAAACCATAGCCCAACAATAGTTAACAACCGTACACCCTTTCACCCTTACACCGTTAGTCCTCAAGGACTAACATTGTTAGTCCAAAAGGACTAACGGTGCAAACACAAAACAAAAACAGGGCTAAAGCCCTGTTAACTTTCATTTCACCCCCAAAATCAATTTTCCCGCTCTCACTATTCACCATCCCTGACCTCTCACTCGACCCCTATGCCACAAAACAAACCCATCACTTTCATAACAAACCCTACACCACAAACCAATAATTCTACCTTGGCAATCCTCTCAATTTTCATTCGTTGATGAGACAATGACAAAGATTCAATGGCTAAGATTATAAGGCTTGGTGAACAAGAATTTTGGATGGCTATGATGAAGACATGAAGTCACTCACACAAGAAACACACTCATAATCCCTCTCACTGAAGAAACACACATTGAAGACCCAAGACTTTGATTTTTCTTCTATAAATAGGGCCTTTTGTAAGCCTTTAGGGCAAGTAGTTTTTTAATCTAGTTTTCTTTTCAGCTTATATTTAAGTCTTTTTAAGCTTATTGTACTGTTTTTAAAGCTTTGTACTGTTTTATTTAAGTTAATGAAATTTAAGTTTTATGTTAAAATCTTGTTTTTAAGTTAATGTCATTTATGTTTTAAAACGTTTGTTAAGCTAACATAAGCTCTTTTCATCTTTTACTTAAGCTGTTTACTTAAACAATATAAGCTTGTCCATAGCTTATATTGTTTAAGCCCTTTTTACTTAAAAATCTGTCAAAAGCTATATTGGAAGATAAGCCAAAAAGGGAAGGGCTTATTGCTGTCACTAGCTTGTTTTTAAACAAGCTAGAGCTTGTTGATAAGCTCTAAGAGCCATTTAAACCCTTGTTTAAGCAAAGGGTTTTGTAAGTCCTCTTTTTCATTTTTTTAAGCTTATAAACTGTTAGCTTATTTTACTGCTTATTTATTGCTTATTCTTGCTTATTCATGTCATTTAATGCTTAACTTGCTTATTTTATAGTCTTTGTTTCATTTGTTCAAGTATTTCCTAATCTGTCATAGTTTAGCTTTAAAACTGCTTATTTTTATTTGCTCACTCTAAGTGCTTATTTCTGTTTTCATAGTGCTTAATATTGCTTGATATTAGTTGTTTGTTATCTGTTTTCAATAACCTTTGCTTAAATCTTTAAAGATCAAGCTTAAAATGGATAAGAGAAACCTAAAGGAGTGTTTGGGATAAGAACTGAAAACGGGTCAAAAGAGTTCTAAAACTGGTTTGGGTCATAAATCTAACTTTACCAAGCTCTTTTAAGTCATTTTAATCTGTTTTAAAAGTTTTTAAAGTGGAAATTCAAGTTTTAAGGTATTTTTCTATAAGTTTTCTAAATCTTTGGTTTTTAAATCTTTTCAAACTGTTTTTATTTGATCTTTGCTAAAAATTGTTTTAAGGTTGTTTTTTTAGGCTTCCATTTGGTGTCAAAATGCAGTAGGAGTAGTTTAGTTTATTTCACTTTTGTCTTTTAAAAGTTAGTTCAAATCTGTCAAAAATTTTAAGTTTTATCTCAAAGTTAAAAGTCCAAGTTTTAAGCATAATTTTAGGTTAGTTAAAGTTGTTTTTAGAGTCTGAATTTAAGAGCATAAGCTTATTGTGCTATAAGCTCAATCTGTTTGAGTTTGGTTTGGATTTTAAAAGTCCTTTTCCTAGCTTAATTTAGGCTTGAACTTTGCATTTTGTCTTTTCAAAAACCAAAACTCAGTAGCTACTGAGTGTCACAGTCATTTTCCATAAGCTTTTTCATAGCTTATTTGAGTTTCAAACTCATTTCTCTTTGCTGATTTTAGAAGCTTATTGTATAAGCTTTAAGTTTTGATGAGCCTTTAAGCCATAAGGATCCATTTAGTAGCTTAATTCTTAGCTTAAAAGTGCCTCTATAGGCTGTTTGGTTAACAGTTTTTGCCAAATAGCTTATTAGTTTATATGAGCTTTTCAGCTGTTAGTTTTGCTTAAATTGAGTTTCTATTTGCTTATTAGGTTAGGATAGAGGCATTTGTAGCTTATTTGGTTTAGGGTTGAGCTTATTAAAGCTTATAGGTAAAAGTAGTTTAAGGTGTAACACTTTTTAAGTGAATATGTCTTTATGATTTTCAGTGCCTTTTTAGCTTATTTTAATTGCTTATTTCTTATCTATTTTGCTTATTAGGTTTAGGGTATAAGCTGTCATAAGCTCATTAGCATTTCCTTAGCTTATTAAGTCTTAAAAAGATCAAACAGTCTAGAAAAAAGTCTTAGTCTTATATAAGCCAAGTCTGTCACTTTTTAAGTGCTTATTCCAGCTTATTTATAAGTTTTTATAAAAAGTCATTTTACAAAAATTGCTTATATTTAGGTCCTTTAGCTTTTTCAAAAAGAAATTTTCAAAAAAATAAAAACTAGAGAAATTGGGAAGTCATGGGTGAGCAAGGCTCGAACCCGTGACCTCCACAACTTCTTCCTAGTCTTTACACACCACACCACACAACCATCCTGCCCTTGGGTCATTTGCGTTATAAATCCACTTCACTTTTCTTTTATACACATTTTAGCCTTTTAAGCTATAAGCCCTTTTGGCTTATTTACAGCTTATTTCATTAAGCTGTTTAGACCATTTTATTTTTCCAAGTTTCATCACTGTCCAAAGAACTTTTCATAATTTTTTTAGAATTTGCAATTTAGTTTAGTATTTTTAATTAATTTTTTAGATTAAATTAATTTTTAATTCATAATAAATAAAATAAAAGTCAAGAAATTATAATTCTTTTTTTTAAATTTTCTTTTATCATTTAGGATTGTTAAATATTAAATTTACATTGGTAGGGTTAAATTTGTAGAATTTAGTTTTTTAAAGAACGGGACTTGAATCCCGTTATCGTTTTTAGGTTTAAATCTTTAATTGCTTTCGTTTTTAGTTTGCCTTTTCTTGTTTTTGCATATTATTAGTAGAAATAGAATCCAAATCAATCATTGATCATTCAATCACGCGATTACAAACTTAATCTCGATTTTCAATTCACACCTTGTCGGGACACGACCCGGGAAGGTTTTTTGGGATTTTGCTTTGGGTAAAAGTAATTATCCTTTTAAAAATCCTTACGGAATACTTATCTCCTTATCATTGATTTTTTGAGATAATTTTATTGTTATATATTTATATTTATATTATATATATAGTAAGAAATCTTGAGTCAAGTCACGAGCTTGACTCCACCCTTATTTACCAAGTAATAGGGTGTTCCTCCCCTTATTTGAAATCAAGTGCGAGTGAGAGTAGCAGTGAGAACCATGAGAGCGTAAATTTGCTAGTGGGTAAGGAAGTGATAAATTAGAACCATACCGCATTGAGATTTCATTCCCCCTTTTGTGTTATCAGTTTCGTGTGATGATTGGCATACTTGGTGTAGTAATTTCCGAATGAAGGTCTCAAAATCATATGTCTTTATTATATCTGAGAGCTCCTTTGCAGGGTTACCATCTTCCATTTTGGCAACCCTGGTAATATCAAAAAACTCCTCCTCAAACTCGTTCGAATGCTTGTCCAAAATAGGACTGGTAGCCGGTGCTACATCGTCGGGTGGTGTGATGTGGGTAGTCTGAGGGGTTAGAGGTTGCATTGCGCCTTCTTGTATAAGAATATCATGTTCTTCTCCTCTTGCAACACTTGCTTTATCACGGGATAGGCTTAGTGACATATATGGTTGCACCACTGGTTCAAGGTTGGGTAAAGTGTGTATGGTAGGTATGAGTATTTGCCTAAGCCTTTCTACATCCTCGACCATAATATTGCAACTGTTATTAATCTGAGTTTTCTCTTCATGAGTCTCTTCAAGAATTCCAATCATACAAACAGTTTCCCGAGTTTTGTAAAGTTTACCCTTTTATCCCTTCAGACGTTTTGGAATTGGCGTAGGTTGTGCATAAGGGTAATCAACAGGTAAGTCATAAGGAATCGGCTCCTTCATGTCATTCTTACCCATTTTTGTTATTGCCTTGATCTTCACTTGTGTTAGTAAGGACCGTGTGGGTTAATTGATCAGCTTTTACCTGCAGGTTCTTTGTTGTAGTTTTAAGTTCCCTTATGTTTGAGTCCGTGTTTTCGATAAATTTCCTAATCTATTAATCATCCGCGGCCTATTTTTTAATTGAGTCTTCACAGAATTTGATGATGGTTTCCTCCAAGGATATCATATACTTGTTCTGCTCAACGGCATTGTCCTCTTTTCGTAGAGTCCACTCCTCGGTAAAGTTCATCCCTTTGCAGGTCTTGTAACTCACTTGAAAAGCATGAATATTCTCGTCAAGTTTCTTTATATCAACATCATTCGAGCTACCGTTGATTCTTTCCCTAGTAGTTGCTTCATCATACCAATTACGTGAATGGTCTGCCATGACTTGTATTGATTTAAGGGCTTGAGTTGGTGTCATCAGAGGAATGAACCCCTTAGAGTCGAGCATTATGCGGTTAGTTATGTATAGTCCAGTGTAGAAAATACGAACCCTTTGTTGGCTGTTCAGGTCGTGCTGCGGACATCTGTATAAAAGGTCACTTTATCTTTCCCATGCACGATACAACGGCTCGTCCACCTCTTGTTTGAAATTGCGGATTTCTTCTAATTTCTTGGAAGTTTTAAAAGATGGACAATATTGCCTGATGAATGCTTTCTCAAGAATATCCCATGTAGTGATAGACCCTGCTGAAAGCCTATTTATCCATCTCAAGGCAGGCCCCTTGAGTGTAATAGGAAACACTCTAAGCATAACGTCATCGTAAGTGACGCCAAAGAAGTGGAAAAGATCTGTGATCTCTAATACCCTCCGCACACGTTCCCATGTAAATTCCGGTCCTCGCATGGAGTTCCATCAAACTTTAATGATTGGAATCTTGCTGTGTTTTAGTCTCTTGATTTCTTGGTCCATAATTTCCACCAGTTCTTCTATGAAGTGTAACTTAGGGTTTACTTGAATTTATTCTAATGGCACATGCTGGGTTTCATCTGCAAGACATTTCCTAAAATTCAAAATGTGGAACGTATCATGAACTCCGCTTAACTCTTGAGATAACTTTAGACAATAGGCTACTAGGCCGATCCGCTCTAAAATCTCAAACGTGCTACATACTTAGGGTTAACACACCCCTCTTCCTAAAATGTATGACACCTTTACAAGGCGACACCTTTAGTAATACATGGTTGCCAATGTTGAACTCTAGGGGTTTACATCGATTATCAACATTACTCTTTTGGTGATCTCTTGCCACCTTAAGCCTCTTTGATTTGGAGTATTTTATCGGTGGTCTCTTGCATAATTTCTAGGCCAATCATTTGACTATCTCCGACTTTCGACCAAGCAACGGGCGATCGACACTTTTGCCCGTATAGTGCTTCAAACGGGGTACACTTAATGCTTGCATGATAACTATTATTTTAGAAAGACTCGACTAAAGGAAGATGAGCATTCTAACTTCCTCCAAAGTCGATAACACACGCTATAAGCATATCCTCCAATGTCTATATAGTATGCTTACTTTGACCTGCGGTCTGAGGATGATAAGCAATACTCCTGTCTAATTGTGTTCCTAGTGCCTTCTGTAGTGTTTGCTAGAATCGTGACCTAAATTGACTGTCACGGTCTGATATGATAGACACAAGCACACCGTGCCTCGCTATAATCTCATTGATGTAAATTCTTTCTAGCTTCTCCATCTTGTAGTCTTCATGGATAGGTAAGAAATGTACATACTTGGTCAATCTATCCAAAATGACCTAAATTGCATCGTGCCCATTACTAGTTCTGGGCAATTTCGTGACAAAGTCCATGGTTATCTTTTCCTATTTTCACTCGGGAATCTCTGGATTTTGTAGAAATCCTAAGGGTTTCTGGTGTTATGCCTTAACCTTTGAACAAGTTAGACACTTGCTAACATACATAGCAATGTCCTTCTTTATTCCTGGCCACCAATACAAGTCTCCTAGATCGTAGTCCATGTTATCAGCTCCGAGATGTACAAAATACTTCGTTGTGTGGGCTTCATTCATGAGCAGGGTTCTCACTTGCTTGACAACGGAACCCAAATCCGATCTAAAAAGTAAAGTTCGCCATCATCTTTTATTTTAAATTGCTTGTCCAATCCTTACAACATTTCTACTAGAGTATTGAAGTGCTTTAAACTTCGTTCTATGCTTCCAGTGTTTTTGTCTTGACACCAGAATGAATCGTCATACTCATAGCATGCACTTGTCTCAGTTTGATCCTTTCCTTTCGGCTCAACCCATCAGCCACTACGTTCGCTTTTCCCTGGTGATAGTGAATATCACAATCATAATCATTGAAAAGTTCAATCCATCCCCTTTGGCACATATTAAACTCTTTCTGATCAAAGATGTGTTGAAGACTCCTATGCTTATTGTAGATAACACTCTTTGTTTTGTACAAATAATGTCGCTAGATTTAGAGAGAAAATACTACTGCGCCCAACTCTAAATCATGAGTGGTATAGTTCTTCTCATGGATTTTAAGTTGTGTGGGTACGTAAGCAATCACTTTACCCATCTGCATCAACACGCATCCAAAACCTTGGTTCGATGCATCATAGTAAACCACAAAGTCGTCTGGTCCTTCCGAAAGTATCAGAACTGGGGCATCACACAATTGATCCTTTATGGTCTGAAAAGCTCTCTCTTGTTCTTCACTGTACTCAAATTTCTTATCTTTTTAAGTCAACGAGGTGAGGGGTCTGGCAATCTTTGAAAAACTCGCGATAAATCGCCAGTAGTACCGCCATAAAATGAACGGATTTATTTTGGCGTTCTTGGGGGCTTCTAATTTTTTACTGCTTCAATCTTTTTGGGATCCACGTGGATACCATCAATGTTAACCACATGCCTGAGGAAGTGAATTTATTGTAGCCAAAATTCACACTTTGAAAATTTAGCGAGCAACTTCTCTTTCTTGAGTAATTCTAAAATTAACATCACTGAATTTCGTGCTCTTCTTTAGACTTGGAATAGATGAGGATGTCGTGAATAAAAACAAAGACAAACTTATCCAGATACGGCTTACATACACGATTTATAAGGTCCATGAATACCACGGGAGCGTTGGTCAACCCGAAAGGAATGACCGTAAACTCGAAATGCCTGTATCTATTCCTAAACGTGGTTTTATGAATATCAACCTCGTGTACTCTCAGCTGATGATAACCGGAGCAAAGATCTATCTTGGAGAAATAACACGCACCTTGAGATTGGCCGAATAAGTCATCAATCCTAAGGAGTGGGTAACGGTTCTTAGTGGTCAGTTTGTTCAACATATGGCAGTCTATGCACATTCGGAGTGCACTACACCATCATTAGTGACGAATAACACTAGTACTCCCACCATGGTGAATGGCTAGGTCGAATGAATCCATTGTGTTAGAGTGATTTGTCGCGAACGACTAGTCGAGTAATATAATATAAGTAATCACGTCGGATACAAATTAATTTAGGAAAAATAATAATAGATCCTCTGGATGTCGTGTCCCAACGAGAGATGAATTTGAAATTCACGAAAATGTTCCCGATTTAATGCTTGAATATCTTTTAATTTTGATTTTTGATTTAAAACTATATATAAAATAGTACTAAACTACTAATTAACAAATAAGCAAAGAAATCGAACGAAGATATATATATATAAAGGATATGCTTGCTAAGTGATTCGTTTAGATCCTTAAGTGTGATTTAATTAATTAAGTCCTTATTGATGAACCAATATCTTTCTAACAAATTATCTTCTCACAACGTTAGCTTATATTGAAAATAACTTTTATTAAAATATCGATGATCAAATTAATGCCTAATTATCCTTACGGCTTTTGCTCGTTCGAATAACCAAAATAATAATCTAAATCCCACGAAAATTGTTCACCAGATATAATGCTGTTGAAAAAAAAAATATCTTTTAAAAAAAAAAAAATTTTGATTTTTGATTTAAAGAAAAATATTAAAGAAAAACTATATAGTAAAAAAATACACAAAAACACGTCCCAAAAGCTAACGACACGCACCAATACCCCCCGCCACCGATTCCCCCATCTCCCCCCCGGTGCTCCACACTTCACACGTCCTCTCCCACACACCACACCCTGTGACAACCATCAAATCCATCCCTATCACCTTCACTGAAAACTCACCAAAATATTAGCAGAACAAAAACGTTTACGACCATATAATGAAGCGAACCAAAATCTAAATCAACAAATAAACACCTTCAACATGCAAGAAAACATTTTTAGCTCTATAAATAGCCACCCCCCCAAAAAAACAATCGAAAAAATCACGTCAACCCACCAGCAACTCACCCGAAAAGGCTATAATTCCACCAAACCCAACCTTCAAAAAAAAATTATATAATAATTGTGCCTTCGTTATCGAAAAAAAAGCGCAGGGCAAAAAAATAATCTAATAATAAAAAAAATAAAAATGCACTTAACAATAATTTTCAATTTTTCACCCCACGTTTAAAATCACACATGAAAACGCAAAAACAATATGAACACAATTAACAAGCATAAACATAAAATCTACATATCACAAATACATGATTAACTCAAAGAAATGGTCCCAATACATCGCAAGCTCCCACCCACCAACCACCCTTACCCCAACATATCCAATCCCCCCCCCTTTCAGCCCCCCTGTTCCCCTTCTTACTCCTCCGCCCCCCTCCCACCCCTCTCTCCCCAGTCACACCCACCCACCTCACACCCCTTCCGACACACCCCCAGACCAGCTAATTCGGCTCAACCCCACAACCCGATCCAACCCCCCAACCCCCCACAACCTCGACTAAACCCCCCAACTCCCTAACCCAACCTCCCCCTTAGATGCTATCAATAAAAAAGCATAATAACCCCTTTCCACCCATTCAATCACTCCGTCCACAACTACCACCCCCCTCCCCCATCTACCCTATAACACCCCCCCCACAACAACCCTCCTCCCCTAACCGCACCCTGACCAAAAGAATACCCCACCCAAACTCACGTTCTACTCCACAATACACGCCACACCCATTCCACATCAAACCCACCGCCCACCAGAGAACCATACTATTGCCCGTCTTCCCTTAGAAACCCCCTCTCCCACACCCCCCCCCGTCCCCCCCCCCCCATAATAAAACTCCCACACCTAACACAGACCAACCCCATGTTACGCTCATTTCCCTTCCCCCCCATCCAAGAAACACCCCCAAACACACTGATCAACTGAATCCCCGTAGCGCAATAACCAAAACTATCACCCACGCCAGCCCCCCCCCCCCCCTTCCCTTTCCACCACCGCCCACCTCCCCTCCCCACCCATTTCAAATATCGCAAGCCTCTTCCTCCACCCATCCTCGACCACTTCCCCAAACTTCACTTGTTATGATTATCACTTGATATGACCCACGTGCAAAAAAGCTCCCGCCCCTGCCGAGCTAAAAAAAGAACTAATAATTTCGAAAGCACCAGTTACGAGAAGCCAACAGCAATGCTGGAACCAATCTATAAGTCAACGACAAAGGAGCACAATGAGGTCATACTAATACCAAAAGTAAAGAAAATAAGCTAAAAATCCGATTATGTTTGAATAAAGCATCAAAATAGCCAATCATAGCATAGAAGTCCCCTCGAGCGAAAAAAAACAAAGTAGACTAAAGTCTATAAAATGTAAAAACCCTCAACTCAAAAAAAACTCTCTAAGCCCAAAAACCCCACACAATTAAACCACCAGCAAAAATCTGAGCCACCGTCCCCCATCCCACTCCCAAACACCTTCCACCATCCCCATAAACCCCCACCCCCCTACACAATTCAAACCCCCCCGCCCCTTCACTCCCCCCACCCTCATTATTACCCTCCCCCACTTCCTCAACATCAACATTCATCTAACCCCATCTCACTAAATCCCCAGGCGGCCCGGCCTCCCCCAACAAGTCTAGAAAAAAAAAAAAAAAACAAAAAACCAAAAAAAAAAAAAAAAAACTCCACCCTCTGACACAGATGTTGTTTCCACCACCACCTCCCCCCCCCCCCCCCCCCCCCCCACCCTTCCCCTCCCCTGTCTCCCAACCATCTTCCCCTCCCCTCCTCCCAATCCATCCTCAACACAATTTAACAGACTCAAACTCACACCCCTCCGCACCTCCACTTCCTGCAACTACGCACAATACAACCCACCTCACCCCCTACACCCCCCCCCCTCAACCCTTTCTCAACCCAAAAAACTCCAAACACCCCCTCACCCCTCCCCTTCCCTCCACCTCCCCCCCGCCCACCCTCCCAACCCACCCTACCAAACTTCGCACCATTCCCAACCTTCCACCCCATCATACAACAAACAACCCTACCTCCCTCCTAACTCCCACCTCAAGCCTCCCCCACCCCAACCCAACCTCACCAACCCTCAAGGAACCTTCAAGGATCCGCAGAAAAATAAAAACAAAAGAACAAAAAACAAAAAAAACCAAACAACAAAAAAAACAAAAACTAAAATAATAAAAAAACAACCCAAAGACACCAACTCAGACCATCACCTAATCCAAACACAGCAAAAACATAATTATAGAGAAAAAACAACCAACTACTACCTACTACAACAAATGTACCTCCGCTACATGTAGCTATTAAGCTTGTGAAAAGTTTTTACAAATTTCTAATAAGCTGAAGATAAGAGACTAAATAAGCTAAACATTTTTTTGAGAGAATACTACAAACTACTACTACAACTAATGTCTCTCGCTCGTTGCTGCGTGCATTCCATTATATAGCCATGTGGTGGTAATATTGTAATTTTCGAGTGGAAATGAATGCGTAATAAAAACGCAAATGACTTCTTCGTGATCGATACCTAGTACAGCTTACATAGTATTCTAGATCCACCACTTAAGCGCCACCACGTGTCCATTACACTGATTTTGATAAACGCATCTCAATTACTAGCTCGTACATTCTTTATTAAATAACAAATTTGAGAAATGGTGTTAGTGGAGGGACACGTGAGTATTTTTAATTTAATTCAAGGCACGTGCCATCACTTGTTGCTTCCAATCTTCATTTCAAATTTGTTACTCACTCAAACAGTTAGCGAAAGTGACTTTGGGCTTTGTCTAATTCATAACTGGGCCAAGACTATTCTTCATTTGGACATGGGCTGAAACTTGTATTAAATAAGTATGGGTCGGTCCAACACATATAAATGGTGTTGGGCAGGCCCAATAAAAGATGAAGGCACCGTTAGACTCGAATTTTCGTGCTCTTTCCAATGGCATGCTCGAGAAATATTAACGACTTTGTCATGATTTTGAATAATGAGAAAACTTGATCGAGTCGAACCCGAAAATTCCCATTTTTGCTTTGTTTTCAATCCATAGTACCTGCAAGACATAAAAACACAATACAAACATATTTGCAGTATTATTTTCCATATTTTAGTGTTTTTAGTCCGTTATATAGTGTTTTTCGGGGTATAAACGATGTGTGTTTAAGCACACATCAAATTCTTTCACACTAAGCCATTGCTGGTCCCATACGCAATGTTTATAAACCACGAATGGAAATAAATAATTAAACCCCCCTAACTTATGACCCTCACAATCAAACAAGAACATAAAAGGTCCATTAAAAGGTTCAAAAATCATTTATTTCGAAAACGCCCCCATTTTGACCACTTATTGAAATAAAAGAAAAAAACTAGGATAAAATTACAAAATAAGCTTTAAGAACGGGAGTTCGTCAACCTCGATTTTTCACGATCTTCAAACCAAGCTTAAACGAAATAACTACTGGATATAAAATTAGATGCTAACACTACTCATAAAGGCTAATTGTGTAAGCGTAGCTACTTCTTGCTCCCTTATTTCCTAGTTCCTCTAAAGAATTTTGTTCAATAATGTGAAACGAGTTCACCTATTTAAGTAGATTATCGTCTTATTATTAAAAGAAGCCCGGTTTAAACCATAATTAGTTTAAAATCCTTTCCTAAAGAAATGATGTGCTGAGAATAAGGTCCACATTAAGGTTATTGATTTCACACAATGTAGGGGTTATCCTTTTTATTTCATCCGAAACAACTCAACTACGAGTCCAGAGACGGAGGCTTTATTTAGATAACCCCGAAGTCGAAATTTGGCTTTATTATTATTATTATTGCAACATTATAATCCCTCGGTCCTTTAAACAACTGCAACATCGGTATGTGAGCCGACCATGGCCCAGAAGTCTTATTTCCACAAGGAGATCCTCGACCTTTTTGAAAACTGCCACATCGGTATGCGAGCCGACCATGGTCCAGTAAACTTTTATCAGTCTCGGATTTATTATTCTTACTATGGGCCTTCTTTTGAAAACTGCCACATCGGTATGCGAGCCAACCATGGTCCATTAATCTTTTATCAGCCCGTAGTTCTTATTATTATTACCTCCACCCTTTAAACGACTGTCACATCGGTATGCGAGCCGACCATGGTCCAGTTGTCTTATTTCGGCTTTAGTTTTTTTAAGCCAAATTTTAAGTCATGTGGTCGTGTAGCTTCCGAGACACCGGGCGTCCTAACCGAAAAGACCCGAAAGCGTCCCACAACGCTGACAAACCTTGATGTGTACCTTACTTTCAGCAGAAGGAATCTCTACGAAGGGAATAAAAACTAAGGATCGCAAAAACCGTACAACATACATATATATTAATATAGTTTATCAAGTTGGTGGGAGAAAAAAGCCACAATTAACCCCTATGAGCTCTAAAGAGAACCAACTACTTCACGCATAGCATCTAACTTATATCTAGCTCTATCATTTTTTGTTCTTTGTAAAATTTTAAAGTTTTGCAAACGCTTAGTCTAAAAAGCTAAGGGGAAAGCTAGAGAAAAATACTCGGTCGAGTCGAAAGCTACCTAGATCTAAGCCTAAGGTCCTAATATACACACAATAATAACTAATAATTTTTTTTTTATTTTAGAGAAAATAAAGCAAAAATTAAGGTCAAAACGGGGTTGCAAGGGACACAGCAAGGCACAGGTAAGATCATATTTCGCTAGAAATCCCCCCACACTTAGAACCGAACATTGGCCGCAATGTTCAAAAATGTCGGGTGCCACCCCTACACTTAAAGACGAAAAAGGAAAATGCTAGTAATTACAAATGTGACAGGGGAAACACAATATATACATGATCAGGATTGAGGATTCCAAAATAAGCAGAAGATCAGAGACCGGATGATTGAAGGATTGAAAACAAGCACGGGTCTTCACGATCTTAAGGAATCCTGCAAAAATGGTACCACACACCAAAGAAAGAAGCACGCCCCCACACTTGGGCTATAAAATCACACACTTATTCATTAATATTACTAAACTAAGATAATATTAATACTACTTATAAGCAAAACAAAACTTTAACTACACTTATAAGCTTAAAACAAAAGCTCTCGAAAATAAGATGGTGTCACAAGATTATGAATAAGCTGAGTTCAAATGACTCGTTGCACCTTCATGAGTTTTTTGAATCGAGCTAGGGACAAAAATAAGAAAACCGAATAAGCAAGAGAAATACTAGAAAAGAAAAGAAATAAGCTGAAGCTTATCTTGGTTATGTGAGCTTAGATATAAATGAAATAAGCCAAGGAAGGATTAGTCGATTGAATAAATAAGCTGAAAAGTACAAAAAGCTCAAGGATCTTATTCGAATTTATAAAAAGAAAAGAAAAGGAAAGAATAAGCCCAAAAGAAATAAGCACTAAATCACCACACTCTTCATTAATCAATAAGCCCGAAGTTTAAATAAGCTAAAACAAATCCATTACAAAAGCTATTAAGCTTGTGAAAAGTTTTTACAAATTTCTAATAAGCTAAAGATAAGAGACTAAATAAGCTAAACATTTTTTTTGAGAGAATACTACAAACTACTACTACAACTAATGTCTCTCGCTCGTTGCTGCGTGCATTCCATTATATAGCCATGCGAGGGTAATATTGTAATTTTCGAGTGGAAATGAATGCGTAATAAAAAAGAAAATGACTTCCTCGTGATCGATACCTAGTACAGCTTACATAGTATTCTAGATCCACCACTATAGCCCCACCACATGTCCATTACACTGCGTTTGATAAACGCATCTCAGTTACTAGCTCGTACATACTTTATTAAATAACAAATTTGATAAATGGTGTTAGTAGAGGGACACGTGAGTATTTTTGATTTAATTCAAGGCACGTGCCATCACTTGTTGCTTCCAATCTTCATTTCAAATGTGTTACTCACTCAAACAATTAGCGAAAGTGACTTTGGGCTTTGTCTAATTCATAACTGGGCCAAGACTATTCTTCATTTGGACATGGGCTGAAACTTGTATTAAATAAGTATGGGTCGGTCCGACCTATATAAATGGTGTTAGGTCGGCCCAATAAAAGATGAAGGCACCGTTGCACTCGAATTTTCATGCTCCTTCCAATGGCATGCTCGGGAAATTTTAACGACTTTGTCTTGATCTTGAATAATGAGAAAACTTGACTGAGTCGAACCTGAAAATTCCTGTTTTTGCTTTGTTTTCAATCCATAGTACCTGCAAGACATAAAAACACAATACAAACATATTTGTAGTAATATTTTCCTGATTTTAGTGTTTTTAGTCTATTATAAAGTATTTTCCGGGATATAAACAATGTGTGTTTAAGCACACATCATGGAGTTCTTTGAGCTGATTAGACAAATCTTTCATCTCAGAAGGTGCCAACCAGTATGGCGATTCGCCACCCGTGTCGCTATAGGAATAAGGTCTATGTGGAATTCAACTTTACGTGTAGAGGTAATCTCGATAGGTCTTTAGGAAACACTTCGGGAAAATCATGGACAGTCGGGATGTCTTCAAGTTTCTTCTCTTCGGTATTCATGTTCGAGTGGTGCTTCAGGG
>BQNB010001451.1:45305-139572 GCA_026074375.1 Tanacetum coccineum
GTGAGTTTTTTAATTAAATTAAAATAAGAATTAATCTAAACCATTAGATGGAAATAAAATGGATGGTTTAGATGAAGTAAATTATTCTTTAATTAGATAGTGTTCTACATAGAACTTTTCTCGGAGGGAGTAATATAATTTTACAAGCCGCATATGTAAATCTATGAAAAATGAGGTTGTTTATCGATGAAAATGTGCACAAGTACATAAACATTAAGATGATTAATTAGCATATGTTGAGCGGCATTTGAAGACCTTTTGTACAAATTACACTGTTCTGAGTTTTTTTTGAGTAAAAGAGAATGGTTTGAGATGTTAATAAAAAAATATTATGTTTTTGAGATTTATTAAGAGAGAAGGGGAAAGTAAAGGATAGTAAATTATATCATACTAGCAGGGTACCCGCGTGTTGCGACGGCGGGTACCCTATGATTAAAGTATAGCCACCAATAAAATAACAGATGAGCTGATTAACTGGAGAACAAAAAAAAGAAAATGCTCATCGGTCCAGCCCGGTTCACCAGTTTATACGGGTTCACCCATTTTTATCGGGTCCGACCGATCCTTTCTGGTTCATTTTTGGACGACTTTTATTGGCTAGCCGAATTGGTGGCAACCCCAGTTCTCGGTTGAACCAGTTTGTCCGGTCCAGTTTCATAACCATGTGTACCATCACGCGTGCTTTGTAATTTTGTACAATATGTACAATCTATTATACTAAAGGATTTAACCTTTTAATTTATTGGGGAGATATCCATAATTGTTCCTAGCATGTGAAGAAGATCAAGTATCCCTGTGTTTTCAGTTATAAGAACTTAATTGAATGCTGAAGTATTAAAGCTCCTCAACCCTCTATGAAGTTCAATTGTGCCTGTGGTTTTAGGCATACTAACGGACCTCCAATTATAACGATCCTGCAATTAATTCCTTCTGCAAAATTTGAAGAGTTGTATGAGTTTTCAAAAGACAAACCATCTCCCACTTCCTGCACTTATAATTAAACACACACATACCGATTTCCTAAAGCCATGTGTGGAATTTTGAGGTAAGGCTTCTTCCTGTAAACTTTGTGTGGGTTTTTAGGCTTTTTGATTTTAGTTTTTTTTTAATTTTGAAATTAGGGTTTATGTGAGAATTGGGGGGTTTTGTTAGTTTTTTTTTTCGGATAACATTTTGCAGATTACTTTGCTTTTATTTCTTTTTGATTTTAAGATTAGGGTTTATGTCAGAATTGGGGGTTTTGTTAATTTCTTTTTTTGGATAATTTTTTGCAGGATACTAAGGGCATGCTTGGTTGGATGTATTAAAGGGTGAGGAATGGAAAAAATAATCATTAACTATGGTTGGTTTGCTATAATGGAATGAAGCATTACCTAAAATAGGGTAATGAGCCATTACTCAATAAAATTGAGGTTATGGGATTGATTACCCCATCTAACCATCAACTCCATGATCTACCTTCCATTTTTTTAAACATTTGTATTTTTTTCATCTTACTTCTTACAAACTAAAATTCACATTTTTCTTATGATTTTTAACAATGCTCTTTATTTGTAGTAACTTAGAACACATTTTAACATTTTGCTCACAAGAATATTAAGGCCAAAACACATATTAGTGCCTTGAACTTGGCAAAGTGGATCATCTAGTACCCTGAACTTTTAAGGGTGCAAAATGGTACCTTGAACTTGACAAAATAAAATTTCTACTACCCTATACTAATAAACTCAACAATTAATTATTTTTTTCATTCTAAAAATCATTTTAATAGAATATTTTGTAATAAATATTTTATAGTAAAACTATTAGCTAGGCAAATATATTTTTTCCTAAAATTTAATTATTTTTATCTTTTAAAAATTAATTTAGCATTTTAATTGATTATTTAGAATAAAAAGAATGTATATGTACCATTGATTTTTAAAATATTTTTAACGCGCTACTTTTAATATATCTTCATATTACACTATTAAAGAAATAAATAGTCAAATTGTTATTGTCTTGAAATTATTTGAAACGAACACTTAACTATATAATATAAATATGTACATTGTTTTTATTCTAAATAATCAACTAAAATACTATATTAATTTTTAAAATATAGAAAATAATTAAATTTTAGAAAAAATTATATTTGCTTAGCTAAAAGTTTACAAACTACTCTACTAAAATGATTTTTAGAAAGAAAAAAATAATTAATTGTTGAGTTTATTAGTATAGGGTAGTAAAAATTCTATTTTGTCAAGTTCAGGGTACCATTCTGCACCTTTAAAAGTTCAGGGTACTAGATGATCCACTTTGCTAAGTTCAGGGTACTTATATGTGTTTTGGCCGAATATTAATTAATACATGTACATCATTGTTGAATAATACTTCGTATTTGCTAATTTATCATTTGGATTCACTCGAACTTATTATACGTCGCCCGTATAAAATAAAATATATTTTTAGATTTAAGTTCATTTGGATAGGATACTAATAATTTGTGTATCTACCGGGTAGTCTAATTCTACTTCATCTTCTTTCTCATACCAATGTTGAGATTAAATCCCAATTTACACTTGTTAAGGGGTATTTTGGTCATTTAACGTCTAATATATAAACCTCTTTTTCTTATTTAACATCATTGTTAACCACACATAAAGTTTTGTTTTTTTTCTCTCTTTACTCCATCAAATATGTTGTTATTTTTCTCTATCTACCTTCGAACTTTTAATTACCATCAGGTGCATACAACTGATTAGATACAGTTTGATCTTTTGATATTTAAAATAAAATAACGACGAAAAACTAATCAATCGATCTTCGCATCGATACATCAGTTCTTCTTCATTTGATTAACTTCAGGTTAGACTTCTTCATATTTTTTTGTATTTTTAGATTATTTGTTTTGATTTAACTTATTAATTTATCATCATATTAATTTATAAGCTTAGTATTCAGCTAATTTTGAGTCGAATATCATAATTATATTGCTTATTAGCGATAAACTAATTTATTTAGATCCTTTCTGTGAATAAGTTTATGTATTATCATCGTTTGAATTTATGTTGCTAAGTTATAAGCTAGCTTATTAGCTTATTTTGATGAATTATAAGCTATATTATTTAGCTTATTTATGTTGCTAGTGTTAATAAGCTTTGTTATTAGCTATTTTTATGTTTTGAATAAGCTTTAATAGATTAATTTGTTGATATAAGCTGAATCAAGGTGTATATAGCTTATCAGTTAGCAATAAGCAGTTTTAAATAGTTTGTTGTTTAATCTGTTTGATATATCATATATGATATGTTTCGTACGTATATCATATATGATTTTGCTTTTTCATATGTATGTGGCATGTGATTATCATATATGATATTTCATTTTTTTCAGGTGACGGTTTATTTATTCTTTTATTTTTCAGAGATTGAAATGTGCACAGGTATGTTTAAGGATCAAGCTGAAGTCGTGGTGGCCCAGGAGGAAGTTCAAGAAAAAATAGATTTGGTTGAAAATGAAGAAGAATTGATTGAAGAAGAAGAACAGTAGTTTAGATAATAAAAAGGTTTTGGTTTAATCATGAAATCAGTAGACTCTTTGTTTTTGTGTCTTTTGATTATGAATAAGTTTTTATCATATATGATATCATATGTATATCATATTTGATTTTAGATTGGGTTTCTTTCTATTTTGGAGTATCATGTATGATAATGTTAGAAAGGTCTTTTATTTTGTGAATAAGTGATGTTTTATTTATTTTAACTCCTGTATATCATATATGATATACTGGTATTACATTTTAGCTTGTTGTGAAATGCCAAAAACACACAAGTGATTATTTATTTGTTCAATAAGAAGTTCAACAAGACAAGACATTTAACCAAAAGATACATCCGTATTCATTTCATAATAAAATACGACGAATTAGTAGCATTACATTGTTAAACCATGATCAACGAATTAGTAGCATTACATTGTTTTACCATGATCAACAAGTTAGATCCCCAAAATGTGGTACATACTACGGTACCACCAACAGCTTGTCAACCTACACTACTTGATTAGCCTACCAACAACTTGTCCTTCTTTGCAAACGCATGTGCCTCGTCGCTCATCTTCTCGTTGTGGATGTTTATGTCATATGTCAAGATCTTTGTTACAAACCTCAGCCCTATCTTGTGTATTTCCATTTCTTGTGCAAAATGCATTAAAAACAGCTTTCTCTACACAAATAAAAAGATTTGATTTTAGTTTCAAGCACATTATCATATATGATATATTATAGTGTTAAATAAGTTGACTTTCAAGCAGATTATCATATATGATATTATACACACAACTAACTTTTAATTACTCACCAGGAGATGACAGCCTTGCTTGTATTTTAGTTTCAAGCACATTATCATATATGATAAATTTTAATGTTAAAGAATTTGACTTTCAAGCAGATTATCATATATGATATTATACACAAAACTAACTTTTAATTACTCACAGGCAATCACAAACTCTTTGTAATTTATTTTCAAGCACATTATCATATATGATATATTATAAATGCTTAAAAGCTAATTTATATCATATATCATATATTACATAAGTTTTTACACTTTGTTCAAGCAACTTATCATATATGATTTTTTACTAATAGGTCATACTATATCTGTTCAACGTAGATTAAGCCACAAAACATGAAAGTTCATAAAAATAAGCTAATGAGTTAGCTTATAATTCAACATAATAAATTCAGATGATGATAATTCATAAGCTTATTCACATCAATCACCTAATAAGTCAACTTATCATTCAACACTATAAATTCACATAATTCGTCAAATAAGCTATAAAAGGATAAGCTGAATTATAAGCTTATTCACATCAATAAGCTAAAAAAAAGATAAATAAGAACAGATCGGATGAACTTTTACCTAATGAAGGAGATACTCGATTTACGGAGGAGATGATCAATCGATAGATGTTCGTGATGATAGATTCAGATCTAATGTGTTTGTATGTGTTTTTAATATGAGTTTTGATCGTTGTAGTGTGTGTGTTTGTTTAGTGTGTGTGTTTGAAACTAAGATGACTGTGTGAATAGTGATTGGTGGTTGTGGGGGGTTAAATGACCAACATACCCCTCCGCTTTTTTTATTATTTTTCTTTTTTTGTTAATAAGTGGGTTTTAATCTCAGCCCCTGGATCTTTTTGGATGGATGGGTAGGATTGGTCCCCCCAATATCCAAGAAAGGGAGGGTTTCTAATATAACCTCCCTCCAATACCCCCAATAATACACTTTGTTAATTGTTGTCCTTTTTGATGCCAATACCCCCTTCCCATAATACTAACACGTCGGGTTGTAACACAATAACTTTTACAACCCTCTTAGGTAGAGTACCTAATCGTTGTAGTGTAGTATAAGCAATACTCATGGGGTTGATCGTTTTCCATGAGAATAGTGAGGTAGATTCGAAAAGTATGTCACTAAGGTCTAAGGGTTAAGAGATGATGGTTATTGGTCTTCTTATGTTTTTATAAAGCATGTAAAATCTAATATTTAAGAGAGGTGTCATTATGAGCTCAAGAAATTCACCATGGTTCTTTTATCTTATATGTTGATTAATGTCCATTATTGAACGTTTTAGGAAACCAATGGTTAACTTACGCTAATTACTCTATTATTACTAGGATGTAGCAACCTTGAAATAACTTTCTTTCCAATGTTAAGATATAAATTTATCAAAGTTTCATGATGTTCAACCCTTTAACATGGGTGATATATGCAGCCTTAGTCTTGAGCAATGCGCACGGTGGAAGTTAAACACCTTCATAACATTTATTAACTAATCATGGTTATTTTTTATACAACATTTGTTTTTTTTTTGGTTTATATATGCAATATATTGGTGGAGTTGATGCGTTGACGCAAGAATCATTTTGATGGCACTTTCCGAGTTTAAAAAATGGATCATGATATTATGTAGTTGTAGTTTTTGTGTCTTTCCTGTTATTAAATAGAGGTAGGGAGGCAAGTTATTAATCGAAACCGCACATACCATTTTTATTGGTTTTCTTATCACTTCTCACTTACTTTTTATGTTTCAGGAACATGTGTTGTGACGTTTCTATTTTGCTTTGGTTTTTAAGGTTCCAGATTGATTAAAAAGCAAGCGTTTAAAGGATCATTCACAGAAGCAGCACCATATACGAAGGTATTTAATATTAATATGATTCATATGTTACTTAAAGTATGCTAGCACTCATATTTGGTGCTGCAAAAATAATGACTGTTTGAATTAGGTAATTACATAAACAAAGATTCTTTTGATTAGGTAATTTCAGAAACAAAAGGTGTCTGGATCATGCTATATTAATATTACACAAATGAGCAGTTTCCGAGGCATAATCAAAGTGTATCTATATATTACATAGCTCACTGCGAAAAATGAGGTATATTTTAATCACGTAACCTCATAAATAAGAATAAGTTATGTTTGGATTAGGCTACTATAGAATTATAGATAAGAAGATAATGGGTACATTATTTGCTCACACCCCTAACTCAAGTTTCGACACCCGTGCAATGATTTTTTGGTGGCAAGTCAAAATCACGTTAAAACAGAAAGCTAAACATTTCAATGAATAAATTTTCAAAGACTATTGATGTGGAGGTGATAGGCAATATATCTGAAGGTCAAATCCCTAAAAAGGGAGGGAGTTCAATTCAGTAAAAAAGAAGAAAATTAAAGTCCAAGAGGCAAGCTTCTGTAGCTAATCTCAGCAAAAACATAGATGAATACGATTTGTTGGTCTCGGGTGATTTATCAACTCCTGGAAACCCCTATACACAGCAGAAAAACAAGGATTTTGCTCTATTCCAAGTTGGAGTGGATGTCATTGCACCTTTGATGGCTGAAGATGCTGAGGCACACACTTCAATGGAGATGGAGGGAGGTTCAGAGTTATGTGCTGCAATTCTTGAAAACTAGAACTGAGAATGGTGAAGAAAGCGACATGCAAAACGAAATCAGCTTCGTGGCAATTGATAATGGTTCTTTAGAGCAGTGAAGATGGTTTGATGCAGAAGACACTGAATTACCAAGGTTGGTGGGTTCTCTTCTGATGAACCTGTTATCGACTGGAATGATAAGGTAAAGAAAATCATTTCACTGATAATGACAAAAACATGTTATATTTTAAAAAGTGGAACTAAAAGGAAGAAAGAGGTGGAGTTGTTGCAAAGAGAGGAAAATGGTGACTTTGATGGATTTGTAAAAAGCCTATGTGAAGGATTGAGACCTAGAGGTGGGAAGGATCTTCTAAAAGGTGGGATTAGTATCTCAACAAAAACATATCCAGAAAAATCTACAAAGAAATCAAAGCCTTCCGATGTCACTAAAAAACACGCAAAGGAAACAAGTCCCACAAGTGCAACATAGAAGGCTGAAAACTGAGTTTCAAGACTAAAACCGAACCAAGATTGCACCGAAAGAATAGGTTCCCTCATGTAGGATGTGGGAAGAAGTTCAAGTCACATAGGTACGTAGTGATCCATGTACGTGTTCATGAAGAACGCCGACCTCTTAAATACACATGGAAATCTTGATAATTGTACATGTAAAATCCTGATAATTATTTGTTCTTATAAGGGTTAGTTCCGTAAATAAGGCATTTCCAAAGTACGGGTTTTGTTTTTTGGAATTAAACAGATTGAAAGAAAGTGTAACTTTTTTGTAAACTATAGTTTTAAGGTTAGGGTTATACCGTTAAAATGTGTAAAGTTACATGAATTTGTGTGTTAGCAGTTTGGACACAACTTGGCTATCAGTAACCAAACACCCTTTATACAACACTACAACATTAACCAAACACGGCTTTAGACAAGGGTAACTAACAACATCCTTTACCAAACACACCTTTCGACGTTAGTAGTCTCATTACTTTTTTGTGTATTTTCTCTATGGTGTTTCGGTGCATTTATTGATATGAGTTTCTTTATGATTGGCACGCAATCAACAATTAGACACAACCCGTGTAACAAATTTAACAGTTGTTTCATTAAATAGCTACCGTATCAACTAAAAAACAAAACCACATTTAACCTTTCGTAACTCCAACTTAAATATTTGAATTATTTTCTACATTTTTGCTACACGTTACACGCAACATTTCAATACGCTATCAACATTTAGATGCAACCCGTGTGCATCGCACAGGTCTGCATGCCTCATAACATGTGTATTTCATTTTAAGGGTGTTTTAAAAATAACATTAATTTGTATATTTAATTAGTTTATATTTTGTGCTTTAAATGTTGTGATGTTTAATTTTCAATATTTTAAGTTTAAGGAATTACTGTAGCTTGTACCATGTGCTTCTTTTATTGTACGAAGTATTACTTAATTTTTTTGGCATTAAATTACATAATTGTGGTAAGGGCAAATCGCATAAAAAGGTACCCATCTTAGGTTTAATGTCAATTAAAGGTACTCATCTTTTTTTTTTCTCAATTTAAGGTATCAATCTTTTTTTTGTTGCAAAGTTAGTATTTTAACAGGTTTTTCGGTTACATTTCTAACGATCGTTATTTTATTATTGCATCGTTAGTCCTTTACATTATTTTGTTAAAAAAAGTATTTTCTACTTATTTTTAAAACAATTTCACTCTATTTCTTTCTAACTTGGGATGAAGATTAGGAGAGTAAATCTATACTACATATAAAGCAAATTATTATCTCTCTCTTCATTCAATACAAAAAATTAAGTAATACAAGTATTGATGCACATTGTAGAATCTTTAATGCAACATTTCACCACAACCTTTTACCACAAGGGCAAATCGCATAAAAATGTACACATCTTAGGTTCAATGTCAATTAAAGGTACTCATCTTTTTTTTCTCAATTTAAGGTATCGATCTTTTTTTTGTTGCAACGTTAGACAATTAACAGGTTTTTCGGTTACATTTCTAACGATCGTTATTTTATTATTGCATCGTTAGTCCTTTAAATTTTTATACACATATTTTTATACACGTTTTTCTACATGATTTTATCCACGGTTTTATACACACATTTTTATAGACACGTTTTATACACACATTTTTATACACATATTTTTATACACGTTTTTACACACAATTTTATCCACGTTTTTAAAAAATGTGTGTATAAAAACATGTAAAAAATGTGTGTATAAAACGTGTATAATTTTTAAAAATAAATAGAAAATATTTTTTTAACAAAATCATATAAAGGACTAACGATGCAATAATAAAATAACGATCGTTAGAAATGTAACCGAAAAACCTGTTAATTGTCTAACGTTGCAACAAAAAAAGATCGATACCTTAAATTGAGAAAAAAAAGATGAGTACTTTTAATTGACATTGAACCTAAGATGTGTACATTTTTATGCGATTTGCCCTTGTGGTAAAAGGTTGTGGTGAAATGTTGCATTAAAGATTCTACAATGTGCATCAATACTTGTATTACTTAATTTTTTGTATTGAATGAAGAGAGAGATATTAATTTGCTTTATATGTAGTATAGATTTACTCTCCTAATCTTCATCCCAAATTAGAAAGAAATAGAGTGAAATTGTTTTTAAAGCTATTTTTTGCTTACATCCTCCCGTTTTCTTTCCAACCCAGGAACAGCAGATAAAAAAATCAATTCTTATTCCTCTCATCTTTACTTCTCTATTTTTTCCCTCTCCATCTATCTTCTTTCTGTTTTATACTCGGAAACAGAGTGTTAATCTCACACATTAACACTTGAATCTTATTTCAGAACTTGATTTTAATACATCAGACGAACGCATACACACGCATTTTAAGAACCATATTTCAGAACTTGATTTTAAGCAATTTCAAATTCTACATTAATACATCAGACGAACGCATCGACGTTGTATTAGGTTATTAATAGAGTTTTAGGCTGTTGATAAATAAAAATAATAACATACATGAGTAACTACGCTCTAAAAAAATTAACAATATCTCATAGTTGACATGCAAAGTTTAGGTTACAAACATGCTCTCTTATAAGCAGGGCTCTAAAGAGCACGCCATGGTGGCGTTGAAGCGTCGTTAAGGCGCGATGCGTGACCTCAACATTACGAAATAAATTAAGGCGTCGGTTCTAGGCGTGGCGTGAGATAAGACGTAAAAAACGCGATAAAGCGTGAGGCGTGACAGGTGTTTTGGATTCAACTCCGATAACAAATGTTTTCTTAATGAAGAAAATTACATGTAAGGATAGTTTGTTAACTTTATTCATCATGTATAACGCTTTTTATAAACTCGATATATATGAAATAAACCAGTGTTGCAAAAATCGGTCTAGGCGGCCGATTAATCGGCGCCTAAGCGCTAGGCGAAGATTAACCGCCTTGATTTTCACTAATGGCCTTATTAATCGTTTTGGTCAAAAATCGGTCAACATACGGATTAATCGGATAAAAATCGGTCAAATCGGTCATAAATCGATCAAATCGGACAATGATCGGCTAAATCGACCAAGTCGTTTACGGAAAGAAATCAGCCAAATCGGGGATAAATCGGCCAAATAGGACAAAAATCGGCTAAATCGGGAAAATCAGACATATATTTTCAAATTTTTATAATTTTATATATAAAAGTCCAATACGATTAATCTCCGCCTAACCGATTAATCGCTAGGCAGTACCATGCCGCCTAGCTAGCGCCTAGCGATTTTTGCAACCTTGTGAAATATGATATAAATATATAAAGATTTTCATATTTGTGGCCGCCTCAGGCCACCCTATAAAAACACAAAAGTTTCGCCACGATCGCTAAGGCGCGAGGCTTGGTCATGCCGCTACGTCACGCCTCACGCTATTTATAACCTTGCTTTTAAGGTGTTTTGGATTGCTTATGTTTTCTGCTAATAATTCTGCTTAAAAGTGAGTACTAAAAAGCTGCTTTTACCAGTCTCAACGCCCTCTCGATTACGAACCGACGTGCGTCGGTTTAGCCTTCTTCGGTTTGGCGACGAGGAAAGGGACGAGAGAGTGGGGCCCGTTTGATTGTTTTGTGTGTGTGGGCTTATTGTAGGTATATTTGCGAGTGTTGATGTGGCTGAGGTGCCACAACTATCATAAAACGAGACACGTCACTATTGAAAGTGGTCTTAGAAATAAGAGCTTGTAATGCTAGTGTTTAGATTTACTTATTTTGTAAAAAATGCAAACATATTGGTAAGAAAATAATTCTACTAGATTTTCTTTAAATCTTTTATATAATAAAAAATACATTATTTCAGAAGCATTTTGTTAAAACAATCTTAATGAGAAAACAATTGGGCCAAATTACATTATTTTGACACGTGGCAAAATCAAGCATTTGTATTGGTCAATTGAAAGTCAAAATTGAAAAAAAATGTTCAAACTTTGATAAACTTGGTGGAGGAAAAAAACATAAAAATATATATATCAAATTTGTGAAAACAAAAACTTAAAAAAATAAAGTAATTAATAAAACTTTGTGGCTGAATTTAAAATAAATTGTATAGAGTTAATTGTACACTTATAAATTTTCATGTTTATTAATAACTTTGAAAATAAACAAATACGCCCTTAAATTTTATATCTAAAAATACAACATGTATATGCACATGACTATAAGTATCAAAATGAAAGCACAAATTATTGTGTATATAAATAAATGAATGATGTTAACTCATGTTATTCCTCTTTATGAGTTTAACCTATGCGAACACGAGTTTAAAAGTTAAATACGCTAAATTATTAAATGGGAATATAGATATCAATTGTAAGCAGGGGTTACTGTGATATGAAAATAAAATATACGCGATTATAATTATAACAACGACTCATATAATTTATATTTAAAGTTTATATAAGTAAATTTTAAAGAACATGTTAAAAAAACTTTTTAATTTAACTTCATCAACGATCATTATATGTTATTAAACTCGCATATTATGTACAACATGATATCAACGATTAAATTTAAACAACTACATCAACATCAACTCCCATGTTAGTTACACAAACTTAAATATTTCATCCAACAAAAACCTTTACAAAATATTAATCGATATTGATAAATAATGAAAAAGTTTATGTAAAAACCCGCACATAATTATTAGTTGTACTAATATGAAATTACAAAACATTAAACACGGGAAAATTCTTATATGTCCACTTGAAACGGCCTCTACTAGTAAAAAAAAATTTGGAAGCATACAGCTGTATGCAAAATTTGAGCATACGGTTGTATGGTCTTTTAACAGATTCTGCCAGGGCAACCATCTGAGCATACAGCCGTATGCATATACACCATACGACCGTATGGCCTCTCATTTGTGCACATAATTTTCTGCATAATGACATTTTATGAACTAATTCTGCTCCAACAAAAACTAAAACATATTTCATTACTAAACCATAATTGTACATACTTCATACGACACAACTAGACCCGAGTATAGTCAAACGGGTCAAAAACGGGTAAGAAAGGCATAGTGCCAAACACCCCATTTAACTTTTCAAAACATAACGTAACTAATTGTTTATCATAAAAATCTGAGTTTACTTTCACATACACCAACGTTTAACATCCTAGGGCGTTTCTTGGTAAAAGAGAGGGTAGGGAAGTAGCTCGATTACCCATGAGCTTCACCAATAGCTAACTCGCAACCTTTAGCCTTAAGCTTGATCTCACCTATATACAAAGACATAAACGAAGCAACGTAAGCATAAAGCTTAGTGAGTTAATGCATATAAACTGAAGGTATAACATGGAAATAAAACAAAAAAGGTTGCTTCGTTGGAACTTTCCCCGCTTAGTGCCCGTAATGCTTGTTGGTACTTCTAATCCACGCAGGATCACATTCTTTCAACTTTTCTTCTAATTAGGGCTACATGTTTCATAATCATATATACAAAGGCCATATGATTTTCATGTACATATAAGTCGTCCACATAGGACGTCGTGAACCCTTATTCTAGTCAATATAGTTTTACAAGCTCTGTTCGCCCGCATAGGATGTCATGAACCCTTATTCGGGTCAACATAGCTTTACAAGCTCTATTCGGGTCAATATAGCATTAGAGATGAACTAGGCCATAAGGGGGTGTTTGGTTCACGGCTTACATATACACATAAACATACTTTTCGAATTTTAACACCACAAACTCGTGTTATTGCATCTTAACAAGATACCCATCACATAACTAAATACTTACACATGATTAACATGTGTTCTTAGTGATTTTAAAAATCACATTTTGACATAATATTGTAAGATTTAACAAAACCCTACATATGGCTTACTAACTCGAATTTAAGCATACCCCTATAGTGGGTATAAGCTTTACATGGATTTTAGAAACAAGAACATGATTCTTACCTCAGATTGGATGTGAGGAAAGCTAGAATTCAACCCTTACTAACTTGTTAGCACAATACTAAGCTAAAACTTAATCAAAATCTTGATATAATTACAAGCCCTAACTTGTTCTTCTTTTCTTCCTTGCGTGTGACGAGAGACAGAGGGTGAGGATGAATGAGTTTTGGATAATAATGAGTTTCCTTCATACATAGGAAACTTATAAAATTTTATTATTTAACTCTCGAAGTTTGGCGACTTTAGTCCCTCGTAGTCGAATTATTACAAGAATAGTCCTTATTGCTTTAAAACTAATTTCGTAGAAGGTCCTTTTGACTAACTAGATTTATAAGAATAATGAAAGTTGACTGGGAAGCTTTAAAATATAATAAAGTCAATACTGTGAAAATTGGGGTGTTACACATATATTCATCAAAAAATTTAAAATAAATTTGATTTATGTGTAAACTCTATGTGTGCACGGAGCTTATAACTTTTATATTTATAGAAGGTTTTAGATTAAATAAGAGAGTAAAAAGTCATTTAAAACATATTTCAAAAAATAAGTATGAAATAAACAATCTCTTCCCTGCTTAAGAAAGAAAAAAAATAGTTAAAAAAGCAGATAAACAAAAAGTGTTTGGATAGAAAAAACTGATTTTCTTCTTAAAAAAAACAATCCCACATTCTCACCTCTTAGTGAAATGAAGGCATGAAGCATTGAAGCCATCCCACCTCGCTTGTAATCTAAGAGGAGACTTGTCGTGTCTTTACATACAAAATAGGTGTGTTATTCCGCACACCAAAAGTAAAACCACTTGCCATTACGCATTTGGTTTGTTTTTCACAAGATGTAGCAAAAAAAACTTCGTTTAGGTTTTTTTAAAGGTAATAATGCGAGATTGAATACCTTTATTTATTAGATTAATATAAATTTCGTCGGCATAATATTTTATTGATTTACTATTTGTTAGATTAATATAAACCAGTCACACCCGACCCTATCTTCTAGTTTCCAATTAATCGGTTGAACCGATTAACCGTATAGAAATGGAAAAATTAATAAGTGATGAAACAATATAAATTTTGAGTTTAGGCTAAGTGTAATGGTAACCACCGAGAGACCATCAACACCATTGTCACATCAGTTTTCTCTCTTTAAAACTATTAGATGATAAATATGGCCCAAACCCGGCTTGTGGGTTTGGGTCTATTAGGGTTTCCAGGTTATTGTCCTTATAAATATTTGATGATTAATACAAAATATCCTACGGGGTTTTCAATGTTTAACATGGTATCGGAGAGGGTCTGATCCTCAGACCTATGTGGCTATGTTGAGCCGCCTCCCCTAAACCATCCCGTCAAACCCTAATCCTCTCCTCCATCAATCGATATCACCATAAAAAAAACCTAATCGTTTTCTTTTTCTTCTTTCATGTCCAAACCAATTACTTCCGCTATTAAATTGTGAAATCTTATATTTGTTATTGGTCTCATAAAGATGGTTGTTTGCTTTTGATCACGTGAGATGTGTGTTTGTAGTTATCAATACCATCTTCTGCCATGTGCCTTTGATTACTCAAGATAAATCCAAGTTTTACAAGAATTTATTGTAGTGCTACGTGTCTTGATTACTCAAGATACCGTCTATTATAAGAAGAGATATACAATGATTCGGATGGGATGTGAGAGAAAATAATGAAAAAGCGGGTTCGCTTGGTTTAATTGGATTTGTAAAAATGGAATGGTGCTTTATTAATGGGTTTTTAAGGATTAAGAGGATTTATGTTTATGTTTTTGTTTTATTGTTGGAGAAAAAAAAAGTTATAGCTGGTTTATTGTTTGTTTGTTAGTCAATGGTTCGTACGGCTTTGTTACAAGTCAACTAAAGTTGACTGTTGGTACCAGTCTCTAAAGTCGACCGTTGGTATGGTTGTGTTACCAGTTGACTTAGCCAACCGTTGGTACCAGTCGACTAAAGTCGACCGTTGGTACGGTTTTGTTACGAGTCGACTAAAGTTATGTTTTTATTATGTTAATGTTTTTTTTTCTTTTTCTTGTCTAGTTTACTACTCGAGTCCGAGTTTTCACGATTTCGCCGCTTGGACTGCGGGGGGTATTAGATGATAAATATGGCTCAAACCCGGCTTGTGGGTTTGGGTCCATTAGGGTTTCCAGGTTATTGTCCTTATAAATATTTTATGAATAATACAAAATATCTTACGGGGTTTTCAATGTTTAACAAAAACAACTTCATAATCAACTTAGTGTAATAAAAAGATCGAGAACACTACAAAAAACATACCACACAAAAACAGTTAAACAAACACACACGAAAACAAACAAACAACTCCATGCCAAGCGACTCGATCGATTACGCCACCGATTTCTCTTTTTCGAGGGGGTGTAATGGTCCGGAGGCATCGCCCAAGGAGGTCGACCGGTCCCTTGACCGAACCATTACGCCTCGCCCAAGGAGGTCGACCGGTCCCCGACCGAACCATTACGCCTTGCCTTATGCATGTTGATTCTGGAAACCAATATGATAAAACCAAATTGTGTCGGCTATTCCTAAATGTGGTCCAAGGTTTTGTTGGCTCTATTTCTATTATACATTGTCCAATTCTTTACAACACCAAATCCCATAAAAGGAATTTTGTATTGTGTCTACATATATGTTTTGATAAATACACGATTGACTAGTTTGTCCGAATGCAGATATCAAGAAAATACCAGGTAAAATATATTTATGCCAGTTATTATTTTTGACAGTGTAATGTCTCCAAAAATACAACATTCCTAGAATTTCATTTATGGCAGTCAATGAATGTACTTGTTTACGCAAATATAACACGTTTTAGTTTCATCCATCCATAAGCAACATCTTTTCATAGTCTAAACAGTTGCAATGACACCTCCTTAGAAAAAGATGGATAAATATATGGCCTTAAAGTTAACTATGATCAAGCATTGTGTAATTTGAATTTTGTCTACCAGGTCGACAACATACATAGCTCAATGGTTGGACAGTTGGACCTACAAAAGACATCTATCAACCTTAACCAAACACATTGAATCATGGCATCAGCCACAACACATCAACAACGAAACTTTTCGGACTACCCATAAAACTGCATGAACGATCTTATTTTGCCATGCGGCTTTTGACATATCCTACTAGACTGAGAGTAAATACTCCAATGTATGATTCAAACTGTATAGAGGAAAATGTATGTAATGCAGTAATGCTTTGACACAAGTCATGAACATTGACCGCATTACAAGCTCATACACCTAGAAGTATAATACCATCTACCATTGCCTAACCTACAAAAATAGCACAAGCCTGTGCAACTGTACAAAACCCGTAACTTTGAATAATGAATCATCCTTCATTTCTAAAGTGGAATTTTTTTATGCCGATATGTTTCGTGTATTATGTTCTAATGCCACTCATCAAAAACTTCCATGCTTGGCTTCTATACTCTCCTCCTGCAGATTGAAAGGCGCATGTGGTTGTTAGAGAAGTAATGTGACACGATGCGAATGATATTTTAATTAAAAATTAATTAATATACTAACGAGATATGAAATTGACAAGTGACTCTCTCATACACTCAATTCAACCCTAACTCAATAATTTACCAAGCATATTTTACTAATCAACCATGTACAACACAAATCAAACATAATACTACAAGTCTGACCAATTCAACAATCGCAAATTGTCGTGCAATGACTCCAACTTGAGTTGATTTCATGCAGACTCATCTCACTATATGTCCCTTCATGTAGCTAGTTAATCTAACTCATATTTGTATCACATTTTGCCGAGGCCCTACTTCTGTCCAGATTAAACGCGAAGGTTGCTCGGAATGTGGATTGGGGAAGTGGTGAATTGGTTTGATAATATGTTGTGGTTTGTTGTTGGTGCATTTGTTCATATTAAATTGTTGAACATCAACTATTCTTCATGGTTAGTAAATTGAGGTTGGTATTTGGAATTGACATAGTAGGCCATTTGGTTTAATGCCGGTTGAGTGAGGACCCGGATTCGAAGACGACCCCGGAATTTGGTTGGTTGGGTCGTTAAGCATACCGGAAATCCAATTTGGTAGGTTGGGGTTGGGATTGGGATTCATTTTTTTTTGAGTGAAAAATATAGAGAAGTAGAGAAATGTGAAGTAGAAGATGTATTGAAAGTGTGTGTGAAGTATGAAATAAAAAGGGGGTATTTATAGGATTTTTAAAGGGGTGATGGTAGTTTTCGTAATTTGACACATAGTGTGAGGAGGTATTTCGTAAATACTCGAGGGGCTATTTCGTAAATACCAAAAAGATAAAATTAGACCGGGTCGGGTCGGGTCGGGTCGGACCGGGCGGGTCGACCCGACAATTTAATGAAGTGTTTCCTACTTTTTGTAGGTTTTTATAATTTAAAGAAGGTGTAACCTAAAAAGTAAATATATTGCAAGGCTAAAAGTTAAAAAGATGTATTATAGTGGCATTAATAATATAACGTCATATTTAATAATTTTTTTATTATACATATATATTAAAGAGCAAGATCGTTGCCCCGAGGTGGCTAGCATTAAATGCATTGAATGTACAAACCCGCCCGACCCGTTTCTTTTAATAAGTTATCTCTCTCTCTCTCTCTCTTCTCTTTCATTTATTGAATCGTTTCTCTCACCTTTCACTACGTGTTCTTCTCCTGGGTTAAGATAGACACGGATCAAACACCTCCATCCTCAAATTGCTCACCCAAAAATTTACAGTGATTCTATGGTTTTATAATTTTCAGATTCATCTTCCCCATCTCATATTTTTTTCTTTATTTAAGGATGATCATACTCTTGAGACATGGTCTGATAATGGAATCAATATTGTGAGAAACAAGATGGGGAATCGTTATAAGCATCCCCTATGTTATTTTGTTAAACAGATTCCAGAAACACAAAAAAGGTAATTCAATCTTATTTTTTATACACATAAAATTAGGGTTTAAAGTATGTTTTCATGTTTCGTTTGATGATTTTGAGGGTTAATTAAATTGATTTATGATCTTTTTTAATATTATGTAGTGTTGATGCCATTTGCTGTTAAATGTTGTCCAAAATTACTTTGCGACTGTACACGCGAGTATTTGGCACCTGTATTGATATTATTTGCTTCGCCGCGGGTCGAGTGTTTTAAGCTCGCAGCCATGAAACTGCATTGAGGGGTTTTTGGCATGTTTGTGTTTAATTTACTAAAGAGGTCTACAATAGTTACACTTTCGGCTTATGTTCCTTCGATGCCACCGCTCATTTCGTTGCCGATATCCATGGCGTGCGACGATAGTGACGGGTGTGTGACGATGGCGATAGGCTCATAGGCTTTAAACCAAGCCAACGGGTTGAAATTGAGCCGTATCTTGGCAGGGCATTACGAGAACGTGTTTGCAGCCATGGCGGTTTCAAGTCTCTTTTAAAAAACCTGGGTCGGCCCGGTTCGTGCATTCATTGCATTTAAGGCAGTAATCCTTCTTTTTAATATAAAGGTATGCCACGTACGTGGCATGGTTAACCGGGACATTATACTACGACCCAAAGAAAACGGGTCGGGCCGGTTTGTACATTCAATGCATTTAATGCTTCTTCGGGGTAACGATCCTGCTCTTTAATTTAAAGGTATAATTGTGATTATATCGATTGTGAACGTCTATGTATAATCTCAGCCTTGGATATAAGGCACTTTCTATGTGAAAGGGATGCGATAAGAATCATGGTGATAGCTATTGTGATTGGCTGTCATCAGCCTGAATGACTTGGATAACGTGACATTGTGTATATGCATTGTGGGAGGGCGAGTTTTTTAGACTCGCAGCCATGCTGCATTTTCGATCACTTTCTATTTCATGAGAATTGTGGTCATATCGATTATGAAAGGCTATGTATAATCTAAGCCTTGGATATAAGGCACGTTCTGTGTCGCAGCCATGGTGCATTTTCGATCAGTTTCTATTTCATGAGAATTTGTCAAAGGCTATGATGAATCTGAAAGGCTACCGAAAAAGACGAGATTATCCACAGCTTGGCGTCGCAACGTATTGCGTTTGCAGCCATGGCGGGTGCGTCCTCTGTCTCGGTTGTTTGCCTACCTGAGCCTCCTGTACAATCACGTCACTAATCCTTATCTTTGCGATGTTAGGTAAACATGACACGATTGCTGCCTTAAATGCGTTGAATGCAAAAAACTGCCCGACCCGTGTTTTTGCACTAACTGTGATCTCTGATGGAGCAGGTATTTAGACTCGCTTGCTATTTTCTTGATGGGTTGTTGTTCATACAGGTTGGCAAGTTGAGTTGTTTTATGTAACATATACTACGCATTAATATCACCTTTTCTATTAGTTATTTGATATGTAAAAGAATAATGTATCTTGCTATCAAGAACTTGCATCCACTGCTGTGAATATACAAAAAGGTAGGAATTTGAGGCAGCAATAGAAAAGTGATATTTATGATGAAATGTGTGCCAACATGGAAAGTGTTAATTTGGGTATGATTTTATTTATAACGGATTGAATTTAAAACATTCTTATAAAATATCAGAGGCTTAGAGTGTGATCATAATGAATACACATGGGGAAATGTGGTCTTGAAATTGCATATTATATGCTTCTGATCTATTTTTTCAAAATGTTATTGAGTCAGAGTAAATGGGTGTTCTTTAATTAAACTGATAATGCACTGATAATGATAATGCACTTGAAACATTTTTTTACGCATTTGAAACATGCATACCTTTTGGCGTTCTGCGCCTGCTTATAATGCCCTGATGATTCCCGTGGCACGAGCGTAGTATTTGGAATTGTAGTTGCTTTGCTAAAGTCTCTCTGATGCCGCCGATCACTTCGTTGCCGCCGTTTATGGTGTGTGGCGTTGTTGGTCGGTGTGTGGCGATGAGCAGTGTTTGCTTTCTCTTAATGCATATGTGTGGTAATGACTTTGAAATGGGAACTTATCTCATAAAGTGAAAAGTAGGGTTTGAAAATAGACTCATGGTATATAAGTCGAGTTGAATAAGCTCAATGCTTATAGTGATGGGTGCGTGACGATGGTTATAGGCTGACAAGCTGCAAAGTAAGCCAACAGATCATTTTTTTGCATCATATTTTCGCGAGTACTTGAAGATCATGGAAGCTTATATGGATATTATTCTTCAATATAAGATCTTATGTTCTGCAAATCTCAAGCTCTTGGTTGACACGTCAACCGCCATCGTCAAGGTATACTATGTCAATAAAATGTTGCAGATACTAGCCGTTCCGTTTCTATACATTTTTTAGCATAACAAACTAATAAGTTAGTTATGCAATTTTTCGTTTGTATGATTGTGGGCTTATGACCTAATTTTAGTAGCCATGTATTTCATAAGTTTGATTCTTTAAGTTATGAGCTTATTGGGACTTAGTTTCCCATATCAGGCTATGCCAAACACCCCTGTGTATTCATTGACTCTAAAGTAAGCGGATAAACAATTTCGTTCAGTCACTTTAAATTGCTAATCTGCCATATGTACTAAGGGGAGTGTTTGAATTAGCTTATTTGACCGGCTTCTGGGCTTATTTGTCCAGCTTATTTTCTTATTTGATCACACGTTTGATGAAACGTATGCTTCATATTTCCTGAAAAAAGGTACACTTTTCAGAAGAGAGGTATGCTTAATGTATTCCTGATATTGTTTTTTGCATATAAAAGTTTATACAGCGGTAAAACAGTTTCGCAAGACATCAAATCTTTTATGTTGAGCTTATTTTTAGAAAGCCTAACTTCTCTACTTTTTTTATTCCTGTGAAGGTCACCGGAGTATCTCAGCAGAAATTGAGCCCACGTATTAAACGCAATGTACTAACACAGGTGAGAACAATTTTTTTTCCGGCCATGTTAATTGTTGATTTACTGGACTTATTTGTTCTGAATACTTTTTTTTCTCTTCTTATTTGTGTCGCGCAGAATTACAGGGTGAACGGGCTGAACATGCCACTCCGGGTACTTTATCAACTATCGTTGACCACACGTGATCCAGCAGAATGAATCAGCACACATAAACATCCAACATATTGTAATATGTTGTTTATGTTTGGCTTCTTTGATTCACACAGGTCATAGTGGGCAGTTGAACGCCGAATACAACTGTTCTGAAGGTATGATCTTCCAAATTTGCTAATGGCATGACTCTATTTTGTTAAAAAAGAAGCTGTAAAAGTTTTATGCCACTTTCGTGTACTTGATCAGGCAGTGATAGAGAAAACAAATACCAATCCGGCGACTGAAGCTGAAGACGTTGTTATCAGATCAGCCTTAGGACCAGGCTCCCAAAGATCAAGTGAGTGCGAGTTGGCTGCTTTCTATGCTGGCTTCCATGGTATGTCCATAAATTTCGATATTTGATTTCTCGATTACAGATATGGACTTCTATCTGTGATCTACTAACGACCTTACATACATTACTTAAAAGTGTACAAGCTTATCTTACGCTTCTTCTCGCTCGCTTGAATGAAGTCGTTTATACATATTGTCGAAATAACGTACAAGTTAGTTCAACAAATCAATATTTGCTTGATAACATGTAAAACACTTCTATGAAATAGAAATGGTTATATGATACATGGTTTATTTTAAGAGTTAATTGCATAAATGGTCCCTGTGGTCTATCGGGTTTAACGAAAAAGGTCCTTTAACTTTTTTTTTTCCGGATCCTGTCCCCAAGGTTTTCACCCGTATCGGGTTTAGTCTCTTGACCAACATTTTCGTCACTTGACCGTTAACTTTATGGGTATTTTTGTCTTTTCAAATATATTTATATTAAAACCTATATGGAAAAATGGCCTAACGGGTCAAAACGGGTGGGATGTTATCACAAAGAAAACTGAAAATGAATTGTTTAGATCATTATTCAAAGCCATATTTGCCATATGCGTGTTAAGAGAGGGTGCGTTCACCAAATATAACGCCCCAATCGTGTGTTATTGTAACCGTGTCAATTGCCATTGCACATTATAAAAATACAGTCCTGCATTCAAAGAAATGCGGTCTGTTCAGGTAGCTAAGAACTTGTTTACCATTTGTTTTTTATGAAACTTAGGATTTTGTAGTTTTGCAAAGGAAATATGACAGTTTTAATCATGTCATTTTGTGTCTATTTTATCTGTATCGTACGAAATGGACGTCTTTACTCCATATGGCCGTAGTGATACATAGCACGCTTCTTAAATAAAGTTTTTTTTTTTTTTTTTTTTTTTTTTTTTTTTTTTTTTTTTTTTTTTTTTTTCTTTTTTTGTTTTGGTTTTTTCTGTTTTGTTGTGTACAATAACTGTGTCGTTCCTTTTGTTTAAACAGGTGAGTCACTAGAAAACGAACAGGGTGATGTCCAATGACCGCGTGGTTCGGTTCGATGTTGTACCGTAATCAACCCATAAAGTATTACCAACATTAAGAATAGCAAGATATTTTTGATACCTCACCGTATAGTCGTAAGTCGATTCCTGAGGATTTGAGGGTAATCGAGTCCCATCTTCCCACCCAAAGTTGTATTTGTTTTACAGTAACTATGTCTTCCTTTTGATTTTTACAGGATCAACTAGAAAATACGAAAAGGTTGATGTTCCAAAGGACGCGGTATCGTTCAGATGTTGTACGAGAAGCTACCCAACAGTTACCAGAACGTAGAAGAGAAGATAATTTTTGATACCTCAGCCGTGTCGAATCGATTCGTGATTTGAGGGTAACAGAGTCCATCTTCCACGACAAAGAATCGGCGCCACATGTAAGTTTTTTTAAGTTATATGGTTTTTATTTAGCTTATTTGATTTTCGACAGCTTACACCTCACTTTTTCAGGACAAGTGATTCATGATGCCATGGCGTTAAATGGCTTCTAAAATGACATTGTTTGCAAGTGTTTTTTTGGTAGTGATGCTAATGCATTTGCAAATTTTGGAAGCACAAAAACCACCATTGGTTAAGGGACTATCATGGAACTACTATCAAAGTAGTTGTCCAAAGTTGGAATCCATAATTAAAAAGCAATTAGAAAAGGTGTTTAAGAAGGATGTTGGTCTTGCTGCTGCTCTGTTGAGAATGCATTTTCATGATTGCTTTGTTCAGGTATAAGTTAATATTAATATATATAAACCTTCATTTTGATATGGTTTTCTTTGTTGTGTTTTGTGATATTTAGCTTAGTTAGCCATGATCAAGGTTTATCCATCAACTTTTGTACTACTTACAAGTTTAAGAAGCAATAAATAATTTTTTTTCTGCACCAAATAATACAAAAGTCTTACCAGGTGCGCACTATATCGACGTGCGCACCCTGTTGTTACTTATGAATCGGTTGCGTACATTTATTTCTCGTAAATGTCGCAACCTAGGTGTAACTATGCAAACGTGCATACTACGGAGTATCAAGCTTATAATAGAGTAAAATGTCGAACTTTTGACTGACTAATGGTTTGAGTTACCGTCACAAACATTCAAACCGAGTAAAAAGGAAAATTCAAGCTAGTGTAAATCGAGGTGACAAAAACACTTTTTTTTTAAAGTAAAATTATCGATCTGATCTAACTTTAAATATAAAACATAAAAAAACACTAATTTTATTTTTCATAAGTTAAGATAATAGATTAAGAGGAATGATTAGTCATATAAGCTTTGCCTAATCCATAGGAAACACCTTTTACATTTACCTTTTCCTATGTTCTTTTTGGCTTATGTTATATGTACCCCTTTGAAACACCGTTTGTAACCTCGGGTTTTTTGCGGTTTTTTTTTGTATTTTTATAATTTTGTATATGTTATAAAACTGTGACACGGAAAAAACGGAACGAATAATATAAAGTTTAACATGTCAAAAGTATGAAACTGTCAAAATTTACGGAACAGAAACTGATAAAAAACTGCGTTACATTGTAAAAAGGGGGGTACAAAAGGAATCTTTTGTATCTTTTAACACTATTTAGTGGGTCAGGGGGTACCAATAGGGGTACCATTTTTAATGATCTACATTACATTTATTCTGTTAAACACTGAAAATAAGATTTCTCACGTTACATATTACTAGTATAACATAAGAGAATAATGAGAAATAATACATGCTTTGAACTCAAAAGACGGATAAATAATGTCATAAGCGCCTCGATTATGTTCAATGATTTAATAGAACAGACACACACGTAAGCAAGCATGTTATTTAATTATATACAGTTTATTTAACATGGTATTTTCATCTGATTTGTAATCACACGCGTGAACATTGCTCAAATTTAACGGGCCCGATTTCAAAACTATAGGTGTAACCTAAGAACATCTTTTAGAACCCCACAAATCTCGAATTTATATCTAATTTCATTGATGACCTAATTTTCACAGGCGTAAACAAAGTGTTGGTGATTAGTCTGATACCTGATCCACTCAATAACGAAGATAAAAATTACTCATTAATGTTGCTTGGAGAAAAAATGACAACTTATAGTTACTGGCCACGTCGTTGCTCCACATATAAAAAGCACCTTCCTTTATTGTTTGTTTGTTCATGTTCAACACTATTAGAGCTATTAAAAGATTTCACGATTAGATCCGATCATGTAATTACCTAAATAATCAAGAATATCACGCATTGACAACTTGAACCGTATCGTATAACTTTCAAAGTATGGAACTACCAATAAATTGTCATAAGTTAATCCTTCATAAGAAAGAGCAAAAATACCAATATGGGTAGAGGTTAAATGACCAATACATATGAACAAATTGGTTAGGGTTTTGTTTAATCTTAACGGATATAATATAAGCGAGCTAAAAGTTAACTGATACATAATAATGGTTGGCTAATAAGAAAATGGGTCAATTATGTCGTAACAGGTCTAAAGTCGTCAAATCTTTACTTTTAATGCATACAATTTTATAAATATTAGAAACGAGATTTGCGAACCCGCGCTTCGCCGCGGGGTGTTTGCGTACTGTGTGGTTCTATGTTATTGCGAGGTTTTACGTTAAGGACTAACTTTGCAACCGACGGATAACTTCAGGTACTATTCTCGTAAGTTCATAACCCCAAGGATAATTCACGAACATGAACGACCAATTACGTAAAATCTGTGTTTGACTAATTTTTTTAACATTAAAGTTTAAAAAAATAAAAAAAATTAACTGTCGTTACCTAACGACCGTCAAGTAACGGTCGTTGCTACCTGTTTATTGTACTGTTCATATACACTAAATTTACTATTCATCATTTTTTTGTCTTGGAGCGCTTAACGATCGTTAGGGGCCATAACGACCCCCGCTAATTGTTATATATTATAAATAATAAAGCAATAATAATGATTATAACTAAACGAGGACGTAGACCCGCGCTCTGCTGCGGGACGATTCGCGGGCGTCGTTCTTGGTTGGCGGAAGTAGATCCGGTGGTGATTTCCGTTGTCGTTGCGATATTTCAGTGTTATTATGATGAACGGACCGATAACCCCAAGGGTTATTTTGTAGATTGAAAAAAAAAATAAGTTAACGGTTTTTTACTAACGGTCGTTAAGTAACGACCGATCCCAATTTTCGTAAATTCTAAAACAAATTAAACTAACGGTCGTTACTTAACAGCCGTTAGTGGGGGGACTGTTAATTTTTAAAAATAAGGGTAGTTTTCGTAATTTGACACATAGTGAGATGTGTATATATTTGTAAATTGCAAAAATAAAATAAAATTAAGTTAACGGTCGTTAAGTAACGACCGACCCCAAGGACTATTTTCGTAAATTCTAAAAAAAATTAAACTAACGGTCATTACTTAACAACCGTTAGTGGGGGAGGGGGTATTTTGTAAAAATTTTAAAAACAAGGGTTTTTTTGGTAAAGGGGATTACCCCGGTAAAATAATGGTATTTTTCGTAATTTGGCACATAGTGCGATGAGGTATTTCGTAAATACCCGAGGGCTATTTCGTAAATACCGGCGGCGCGGGGTAAACGGGGCAGACCGGGTCGAGTAACCGAGGTAGACCGGGTCCGGTCAACCCGACGTATTAAATGCAACCGGGTCGGGTCGACCTGGTGCATTTAATGCATCCGGCTTTCCTGGTTTTTGTATGTTTATATAATAATGAAACCTTTTAATGCATAAAATCTTTTAAATATCTAGTTAATTATAATGATCATAACAAAAGAATAAACCTTTAGTGATCTTATCTGACATACAATTATTTATAGAGAACACTTATGAGTCTAAGTGACTTTTTTTAGCGGCGGAAATTTTATTAACTAGCAAGAAGCTAGAAACAAAACAAATAATTGCATAGTGAAAGTAATCAGAGTTGGGTTTTGAAGCCAACTAACCCAACTCAAACGCTTAGATCTACTCCTAGTTTTTACCCATAAAAAAGACATCGTTACAAAATTATCAAAAAATAAACTCTTTCTCGGAGACATCCTTCCAAACACACATGAGTTCGGATAGCACCATACATGCCACCATAACAATATAAATTATGCATCCAAGAATTGCCTCTAGAACTTGTTTAGCCGAATAGACCAACATCACTCCAACCAATGAGAATAAGATTGTAAACCTGGAATATTGATATTCGCTACATGCCTAGCCTGTTGTATACCTGCGCAACGAACAAACACTGAAAAAAATCACGAGTCGTAGATTCTGAACATTCCTCACATATTGGACATAAGACCGAGGGAATATCTAAGCCACGAGCATCAAGGGTAACACGAGTAGGAAGCCTATCAAGAGCCATTTTCCATACCATAATATTGGCCTTATTCTTGACTAACTTACACCATCTTGTTGGAGCACCATTTATTATTAGCATTTCCTTGTCAATTCCAATCCTAACTGATCGTACAGTGAAGTTCCCCATGCTTTCTAACTTCCAAACCCATATATCCTTCATTGAAGCTAGATTTGTACATGAGATCAACGTCTACATTGCCGTCCATTGCTCATTTTTTACACTACTTCTTTGACGTCATTTTTAAAAATCTGTATTGGTTCCGTGTACCGTCTTTGATGATACTGTAATCACCTTGTTTTCTTCCAAAGCATATATTCTTGTAAATCTATCTTTTAGGAGACTATTTCCTTCCTATTTTTCTGTCCAGGATATCGTGTTTCTACCATCACAATCTTCCTACTACAATACCCCAACAAATCTACACCATGATCCTTATTACTTTCTATTGCTTTAATAACATTAACCCATACATAAGAAGGGTGAGACCTTTGAGATGCTCATCTATAAACCCCTATACATCATTTAGAGACACCATAAATCTCCATATCCATTTACATAATAGAGCATGATTTAAAGCAACGATACTATTCACCCCAAGACTCCCATCTCTATGTTCAGCCAACACTTTATTCCGACTTATCCAAGTAATTTTACGTTCCTCTATGACCGCCCCTATTAGAAAACTTATTACGAATAGATTCAAGCTGATTTACCGCTCCCTTCAGGGCCTTATATACAAACATATAATACGTTAGAGTTGTCCCTACAACTGATCGATTTTAATAACTTCATTCGTCCTCCAACTGACAATGTTTTCACTTCCCACTTAGATAATTTATTATTTACCTTAGAAATCACTTCCTTCCAAGAATCAATTCTAGCCCTATTTTCTCCAACATTAATCCCAAGGTACGTCCCAAGTTTCTTGGTAAATTTACATCCGATATAAGTAGCCATATCCTCCACTTCATCATATGACACAACCACCCCCATAAGAGTCGATTTATGAAAGTTTAGTTTCATTCTGAATTTTAAATAGAAACATTGTAGTAACCTAACAAGAGCACCAATGTTTGTACTCAGTCATTTTCCAATGAATATGATGTCATCGGCAAAAAACATATGAGATAAGTTTACCCGTATATAATTACCAATGGTTAATGAAGAGAATAATCCTTTCTCCATCACGTTCATAAACGCTATGTGCAGACTTTTCATCACAAGAAGAAACAAAAGGGAGACAACGGATCCCCTTGTCTTAACCCTCAACGGAATTGGAACTCTTTTGTAGGACTCCCATTTACCAAAATAGATCTCATGCATGAAGTGAAACATCCTTGAAACCACCACCAAAGTGATCACGTGACCTCAACTCTCACCTTTTAAAAAAAAATATTTAGCTTCACGTGATTTCCCTGATTATTTTAATTTGTTTGACTACCATTACCATTTCCGTAGGTTTTTTGAAAGGCATCAATTAAAAAACCACAAACAAAACATTTCAAAATAAATGGCATCACACATCCTGAAACAAGATGATTGAGGAAAATAAGACCCAAGAACAAACCAAACAAACACCCCTTGCACAACCAGGGGAAAAAATAAAACAAGGACAAGAAAAAAAAACACTTAAAAACTAGCACTAAACTAAGATGCTCCTATGCAAGTCCCACCACTACTGCCATACGAAAACCAAAAGCAAAAGGACATGGGACACCAATGACCAATTAAACCTTTGGGCATGAAAAGGGACAACGAACCTTAACTGATGCAATATCAAACACACCGGAAGACATACATTTGCAGACAGTTCTCGGAAAATTGCAGGCCACCAAACAGTAGACACTTGCATACCCCAAAATAATGCAGACCATCCAAACAGACCCAAACATGCTATCTGAATATATGCGGAATACCTTCACAGCAGCTGACACGAGCGGAGGACAAACAACCTATTGCACCCTACACTTTATTGGATCATACATCCATTGTTGCCAATCAACATCTTTAAATTTATTAGATCTTCGCACAATCCACTCGAAACTTTTTAGTTGAATATCTTGCACAATTTTATTTGTACTTGTGATTTTGTTACCAAACACACGAGCATTCCTTTCCTTCTAAATGTGATACCTGGTAGTCCATATAACCGCTTGCCAAACACAAGAGACAGCCACGAGGATATTAACGTTTCCTAGTGGCAAAAAAACTCATCAATAGAAAAAGCATTAATCATCCCTATCTTCCACCACCTAAAGATCTTTTCCCACACGCTTATAGCAAGATCACAAGTGACCAAACTATGAGCACATGATTCCACTACGTTATTACAACTTAGACATAGGACCGAATCTAAGTCAATGCCTCTTCTATCGAGCTCCGCACAGATCAAAAGTCTTTTTTAAGAGCCCTCCATACGAATATGTTAACTTTTTAGGCACCAATGTGTTCCAAATCGTTTCTTGACCACCACTCTCCACGTAGAGAATCTTTTCCTCTACCAATCTAGTTAACTCTTTTACCTTGAACTCACCATCTTCCACAAGCGCCCATCTCTATCTATCCCTACAATTAGAAACAATAACATTTTACAAAACCTCCATTAGATCATCAAACTCCTTACACATCCTACCTCTAATTTCTCTCACCCAATCCTATTCCCATCTCCAATTTTTCGTAGGTTTAGTTGGGCGAGAAAACATTGGGGGACCTGAATCCACCATAATATGGATCGTGACGTTCGGGAACCTACATAAAACAAAAGGGAACAAATAGAAGATAGTGTCATGAGAATTTAAGTACCTAAAGGTGTCAATATTGACCCATTTACATACGAATCGGTTGATTCGTGTTATGTTTATATTTAACGGGTCAAGCGCGATGAAAGTCTTCAAAAGTTTATTTTTAAAGCATATACCGTCTTAGATCGTTTTCTAATGATCCAAATTTTTAGTGAAACAATAGAATTCAGTCATCAAATTTGAGACCCAAGTTCTCTACAAACTTTACAAAGAAAGTGTTTACAAAACTAAAATCGGAAACACCTTTCAAATTAACTATTTTGTGGACTACAAAAGAAAAAATTGATATTTTTGGAGTTGACTTTGTTGGAAACCTTTTGCTCTACCGATCTGCAAGTGTAAGAGTATTACAAACCAATCTCGTATCTCCCCACAAAAATTTTCACTTGAATATGTTAAAACTGTATATCAACATGTATTGCTAAACGTAATTAACTTCTGCTACCGAGAACATGGCCTCCTGTTTTCCGATCATGTTCTCGGTAGCAGAAGTTAATTGCATTTAGCAATATAGGATGAATTTTTTAAGATACTATACCCAGGGGTGGATGCATGCATTTGTTTTTTTTGGGTGCCTTCGTGGCTAGCCCGATAAGATGAAATTTTAGTGTAAATTTTCTTTGATTTTGAACTTTTTTCGAAAGTGCCCTCCATCAAAAACTCAAATTGCCCCCCCCCCACCCACATAATAAAACTTAATATTTAATACTCAAAAACCTTATAAATCCTTCATCTTAACGTAAAAATACTCGATTTATCATTTGGATACTAGTTTTTTTCTGCATTTAGTTACTATTTTCAAAAAAAAATTGCCCCCCCACTACACGGTTTCCTGGTTCCGCTACTATCTATACCTCTATGGTATTCCTTTGGAGAAAAGAAATATAATATTCCTGTGACACTCCACTCTAAACATATTAGCCAAGAATTTTTGTACTGTTATCGGCTTTTGAAAGTTTTCTAAAGAATATAACATGAGTGATTTGACTTTTTAATTGTTAGGAATACGAAATTCCTAGGAAAGTGTCGATCACTTCCATAGATAGCTGTCGTTAGCTCGTTAAGTAATTTTTGGAAACTTACATAGTTAGTTAGCTAAAGGCCCATGGATAAACACATGCAAGCCCAAGCCCACCATCCATTGTAAGTATATAAACACATCTCCATGACTTTGAGAGGTAGTTGGTTGCACATTTTTCACACATTAATATATGTTTACTTTCTCTCTCTAAGTGTTCATCTAACCCTCTCTCTCGCTAAAACAATCTCTTTCTCTCTCATCTAGTATGTTATTTGATTAGTCTTCAATTGGTATCAGAGCCATGGAGTGGTGTGTTTAGATATTATGTTTTGTTTTGGTTCGTGTGTTTTTCTACACTAAAAGATCATCTACATTGGTAGCTTTGATCTAGTATCCTTGGATATAGGTGTGTGTGCTTAGGTTCATAGAAAAATCTCTTATTTTGTGTCATTTTGGGTTCGTTAGCTTTATAAAGATCAAAATCTTGATTTTAAATTTTTCGGCTTAAAAACCTTAAAGTTGTCATTTTTCTTGTCCCTATAAGCTTAGTAGCACTTTTGGTACAAAAATTTTCGAAAAACAATCGTCAAAACGTGTCTTTTTGAGTTTTGAAAAAGTGGGTTTCGTGATATAACCGATCTAGTTTTTTATAGTGTTAACCGTTCTAGTGAGTTTCAGTTACAACCGAACTAGTGTATTTCCCGTGTGAACCGAACTAGTATAATACAGTGTGAACCGATCTAGTAAAATTCTAGTGTAAACCGATCTAGTCTTCCACAGTGTGAACCAAACTAGTTTGTTACAGAGTAAACCGATCTAGTTAACTGCAGTGTGAACCGATCTAGTTGTTATAGTGTGAACCGATCTAGTTTGTTACAGTGTGAACCGATCAAGTTGACTGCAGTGTGAACCGATCTAGTTGTTACAGTGTCAACCGATCTAGTTTGTTACAGTTAACCGATCTAGTTGACTGCAGTGTGAACCGATCTAGTTGTTACAGTGTGAACCGATCTAGTTTGTTACGGTGTGAACCAAACTAGTTAACTGTAGTGTAAACCGATCTAGTTAATTTCAGTGTGAACCGAACTAGTCAAGTTTAATCAAAACCGAACAACTCAAATTTCTAAATTATACAGTTTATCTCTTTGACTTATAAAATCTCGTGAAACATTAACTTGTTTTCCCTGTTTTGTCAAGAATTATAAAATCCCGTGTAGTTTCAAGAATTCAAATACTCAAGAGACACCTTAATCAAACACAACTTCTTTCTACCACCGTTCGATCCGACAATAATCTTTTAACATACAACTTTCTCAATGACGACTCTTGCTGACAAAGCAATTCTTTCGGGTGCTGACAATCGTCCACCCATGTTGGAAAAAGATATGTATGATTCTTGGAAAAGCATAATGGAGCTATATATGATGAATAGACAACATGGAAGAATGATTCTTGAATCCGTTAAAAATGGTCCACTCATCTGGCCTTCAATTGAAGAAAATCGAGTGACAAGACCAAAGAAATATTCTGAGTTATCCGCTACAGAAGCAATTCAAGCTGATTGTGATATCAAGACAACAAATATCATTCTCCAAGGACAACCACCTGAGGTCTATGCATTGGTTAGCAATCATAAAGTCGCCAAGGAACTTTGGGCAAGAATTCAACTTCTCATGCAAGGAACTTCATTGACAAAACAGGAAAGAGAGTGTAAGCTTTATGATGAATTCGATAAGTTTGCTTATAAGAAGGGGGAAACACTACGTGAGTTCTACTTGAGATTTTCATTGCTACTCAATGACATGAACATCTACAATATGAAACTGGAACAATTTCAAGTGAACACCAAGTTTTTGAACACTCTTCCTCCTAAGTGGAGAAAATTTGTGACAGATGTCAAACTGGTTCGGGATTTGCATACAACTAACGTTGATCAGCTTCATGCTTACTTGGGACAACATGAATTTCATGCAAATGAGGTTCGTTTAATGCATGAACGCAACTCAGATTCGCTTGCTTTGGTTGCAACGTATCAGATGACCCAGTCTCCTTATCAAACTCATCAAAACTCTTATCAAAACATTCAAATTCAACCACAAGTTTTACTATATCAGTCTCCACAGTATGGATCACCTTATCAGTCTCAACAATACTCAATTCATCAATCATCAACACCTCTTTCAATCACTTTACCATCCAATGATTATCAATCCTCAGTTCACCACAATGTTTATTCTCCATCATCATCCATCCCTCAATTGGAATATGCTCCCACAGTTAACCAACAACCTAAATTTTTCCAACCAGACTCGGGTCTAATTATTCCAGTGTTCTAAAAAGGTGATGATCCCATTGATGCCATCAATCACATGATGTCTTTCTTGACTGCTGTTGTCACTTCCCGTTACCCCACTACCAATAATCAGCTAAGGAATTCGTTAAACCCTAGGCAACAAGCTACCATTAATAATGGAAGAGTGACCATACAACCAATTCAAGGGAGACAAACGTCTTTAGCTGCGGGTACTACAAGGACATACGCTCCAGGAGCAAGTGGAAGCAATTATGGGAAACAAAGGACTGTTATCTATTACAACTGCAAAGGGGAAGGAACATGTCCAAACAGTGCTCTAAACCTAAGAGGAAACAGGATGATTCTTTGTTTAAAGATAAAGTGTTGTTGGTACAAGCTCAAGCAAGTGGTCAAATTCTACATGAGGAGGAACTTGCATTTTTGGCAGATCCAGGAATTCCAGAAGGTCAAGCCACATAAACTGTCATTACTCACAATGCTGATTATCAAGCTGGTGATTTGGATGCATATGACTCTGATTGTGATGAACTCAACACTACCAAAGTTGCTCTCATGGCGAATTTATCTCATTATGGTTCAGATACTCTTGCTGAGGTACACAATCATGACAATGTGAATAATAATATGATTAATCAATCCGTGCAGGCGATGCCGTCTTCTGAACAATCGAATGTTGTGAACCACTCAAAGACTGAAATAACCAGTGATAGCAATATCATTCCTTATTCTTAGCATGTGATTGAATCGCAACAGGCAGCTGTTCAGAATTCTAACTCATCTGCACACCAAGATGCACTGATATTATCTGTGATTGAACAACTGAAAACCCAAGTAGTTAATTATACTAAGATAAATCTGGACAATAAAAGTGTCAATAATACTTTAACTGCTGAGCTTGAAAGATATAAAGAACAAGTTAAAGTTTTGAAAAAAGGACAAAATGTTGATTTAAGGAGTAATGATACCGTTTCAGATTCAAGTGCACAGTCTGTAGAGATTGATCGTCTTAAACAAACTCTTTCTAAACATTTAAAAGAAAAAAAAATCTTTAATGAAAACAGTTACTCTTCTCAAAAATGATTTTAAGAAAGAAGAATCTAGGAACATCGATAGAGAGATTGCGTTAGAAAAGAAGATTAAACAACTAGATAATATTGTTTTTAAAAGAGATCAATCTGCACAAAATTTTCACATGTTGACGAAACCTTAGTTTTTTTATGATCATACCACTAAACAAGTGGTGTGTGCTTAATTACAAATACCTTTTACCTATAAAAACAGGCTTAAATGACCAAAAATACGTTGTATTTGTGTGTTTTGCTTTATATACTGTGCAGGTATCGGATATTCAAAAAAAGGACAAAAAACGAAGCCAAAACAGACAAAATCGAGCACGGAAATGGAAAGAGCGTGAAAAGTAAGTCAACCAATCCAAAAGTCAAAGTCAACAAAAGTCAACAAAGTCAAAGTCAACAAAAGTCAAAGCCGAAGCTGAAACCTAAGAAATACTTAGTGGGCCAACCCGCACCCATCTAATAGGCCGGGTTAGCCCATTAAGATCTTTATATTATGGCTGAATAAGCCTAAATCCATTAAACCCATTCTATTATAACCGGCCCAAGTAACCTTGGCCCAAACCCCACTTAACAGTGTTAGCCCCAAAACCTTTTATCCCCTTGCACCGTTAGTCCTTAGGGACTAACACGTTTAACCCCTATAACTCTAAACCTCTTTTCACCCCTTGTCCTTCTCCCCCAACAAACGTTAACCATTCACCCCCTTATCCTAACCCCGTTAACCCAAATCATATTAACCCTTTCCCGCCATTTACACTATTCATTCATCCCTTTCATCTTAACCTGCTAAACACCTCTACCCCACACCCACGAGATTTACCCAGTCACCCCACACACCACAAACCTCCAAATCCACCTTGGAGATCCTCTACTCTCCTATTCGACAAAGGGCAAGGACAAAAATTAGATGGCTGAGATTACAAGGCTTGGAGAACAAGATAATTGAAGGGCCAAGATGAGGTTTTGAAGTCTCTCACACAACTAACACAACAAGCACACATTGAAGCTATTCTTCTTCTTCTATAAATAGACTTAGCTTATTTTATTTTGAGGGGAGTAATTTTAGGAGTAGTATAATTTTACTTTTAGTGTTTTTATGTCAATTAAATTCTGTCATTTTACTTTCAAAAGCCTTGTAATCTTTTAATGTTTTGAATGAAATTTATGTTTTATGAAAATCTGTCCTTTTAAGCTCTTTTGTGCATTTCAGTTTTAAATTGTTTACAAGTCTTATTTATAAGCTCTTATAAGCTTATAAAACCATCTTAGACTCATTTAAGGTTTTCAAAAAGGTTTTATGTAAGTTACTGTTTCATTACTCAAGATTTGGTATTTCAGCCTTTTGTGGATAATAAGCTTGAATTGGATGAGCTTATGGGTTTAGAGCTTCATGGGAAGCTATAGGTTAGATTAGAAAGTAATTTTGGGGTTTAAGATTCTTGACAAAAGCAAAAGGACCTCTTGTAAGTTCAATTTTTACATTTTCAAGTCATTTTTAGTCATTTGCTTAATTCTGCTTATTTAGTGCTTATTTCTGTTTATGATTGCTTATTACTGCTTGTTATGCTTATTTAAATGCTTTTTAAGTTTATGCTTAGCCTATATCTCACTTATCCAAGTTTTTATAAAATCTGCTTGTTTTATGCTTGAAAAATGCTTATTTCATATGCTTATTGATTAATGCTTATTGCTGAGTTAAAACTTGCTTGTTTGTTTAAGATTTTACTTATGCCAAATCTGCTTTGCCATTTCATAAGTTTTAAAAATCTGTTTTAGCATTAAATTGGATTTTGAGTTTTTAAGGAGGTGTTTGGCTAACAGTTTTAACTCATGGTTAAAACTGTTAGTGCACTTTTGGTGTTGAAATCCATTTTTAATTAGTCATATCTCAGTTTAAAAACAAGTTTAGAGTAGATTTGGATTAGTTTTAAATAGATTTAAGTTTTGTTAAACACATGTTCAAGTCTGCCATAATTTTAGTTTTTAAAACTGTTAGGATTTAGTTTTAAGTTTAAATGCTTTTGAGTATTGTTTAAAAATGTTAATATGGTTTAGATTGCAACATTTGAATTTGTTTTTAAACCTCTTTTACTGTCCCATTGGTTTTTGTGAGTTTATCCAATTCACGAGTTCCCCACTGTGGATATTTCTAGTTCTTAAGTTGTGCTAAGTTTGATTTTAAGCTTTAAGGTCTTTAAGTTGTTCTTACAAACTCAAAAGTCATCATATTTTATATCTAAAATCTGGTCTTACAAGTTTAAGTACTGTTTAATTGATTTTAAGGTAAATGGGTCAAAACTGTTTTGGTTTTCAAGTAATGGGTCCGATTTTTAGCACTTTTCTATCTCACTTTTAGGTTAGTTTAAATCTGTTTCAGGTCTTAAGTTTGATAGTATAGGATGATGGTAGCATAGTCTTGATCTCTCTGAGCTTATTTAAGTTTCTTTAGCTTATTTGCTTATGTTTTGTAGGGCTGCAAATAGGCCTTTAAGCCTCAAAAACCATAAAGAAGTAGTTTAAGATTGTTTTGCATTTTGGCTTTTTAGCCTATTTCCTTAGCTTAATTAGTTTTAATCTTGCTTAGATAGGCTTATTAGGTATGTTAGTTAATCTATTTTAGCTTTTTGAGCCTTAGGTTAGCTTTTAGACTTATTTAGTTAAGCTAAAATCTCAACAGTTTACTCTTAAAAGTCTTTAAGCCTAGTTAGCCAAACTATGATTTTATAAGCTCTTTTCCGAGCTTATTTTAGTTTTTTTTAAAAGAAAAAGAAGTCATAGTTAAATAAAATGCTTATTTTCATGTCTTCTTTAAGTTTTTATAAAAAGTTTTGAAAAATAAAAAGCTTGTTAGTTGGGGAAATCAGGGGTGAGCAAGGCTCGAACCCATGACCTCAACCCTCCTCACAAAGCCTTTAACACAACACCTGCTAACCATCAGTACCAGTAGGACCATCTGGTCACTACTTGCAAAATTTAATACTTAGGTCTCTTTTGTAGGGTTTAAATTTGACATAGTTGATAATTTAGACGCGTTTTAGATTCCCGATTTTCGTTTTTAGGTTTTATTCGTAGATGCCTTAATTGTTTTTAGTTGCTTGCTTTTTCCCGTAGAAATAGAAAACCAAAGCCAAATTTGTTATATTCAAGCATTGTTCCACAAACGTTACCTCGATTTTCCATTCACGCCTCGTCGGGATACGACCCGGGAAAGTTTTTTTTTTAGGGTTTTACTTTGGTCAAATTTCCTTTTAAAAGCCTCTTGGAATACTTCTCTTCTTATTATTGATATTTTTGAGATAATTCTTATTATTATATATTTATATTAAATATCAGATAACAACCTGGTCCCTAAAGAAAAGGAAATTGTACGCTTCAGTGAAGTTATCCTTAACAACAAAAAGAGAAGTCTTTTCGGTCTAGAGTTTAAAGACTCAAAACATTCCAAGTTTTGAAACTCAAGAATATGACTTGTGTATACTTTGCTACACAACCCACGCTTTCTAAAAAGAAAATGTACATCAAAAAGTGCATTTTGTCATTAAAAGATTATTTTTCTTTAACTCGAGCAATTTTCCTTAAAATATGCTTATCAAACATGCTCGATTTATACAAAATTTTCAAAAAATGCTGGAAATAAAATCATAATCAGTTTTGTCATTTAAATGGAAAAGATTTACAAGAAAATTCAAACGCTCGAACAAATCTAAGAAATCTTTCAATAGACTACGGTCTTTGTTCGAGGGGAAGAACGGGCTTTTATATGAAAATTTCCAAAAAAAATATTCAAAAATAATTCATCAATATTAATTGTTGGGAATTAAAGGTCCTCATACTTAGTACTGCCAAGCCAAGATTTTGTACTGCTCAAGTTACAACTGCCAGTTTAAAAGGAGTGCCACTTCCGTTAACTGGGACTTTTCTCCTAAACCACAACAAGGAAATTGATGAATCTTGGTACGTCTATGGTAAAAAGGGACCTCAATAGCAATGAAACAGTATCTCAGATGGTCAATTCAATGAGTATTCTAACTGTCAATCAAATGACAATGCAGGTTCTTTTGGAAATCCCTCTGTGCACTCTTTTGAGTTTGAATCAGAAATTTATAAGTGTACAAAAAAGGTCGTCTGAACTATGTCTGTTTACAAACTATTTGATAATGTCGTGTCTGAACCAAACAAAAGAAGTTTTGAACATAGTTCGTGTTAACACACGTAGAAACGCTTAGGTAAACCAATGAAAAATCAGAGACACTAAAGTAACGGGAAGAATTGGACATGAAATGATGGAAAGGAATCTAGGGGAAGGTTACTATTTCATCAATAAAACGTGTTTTTGTATTGTTGCAGGGTCCTAAGTCTTTTGATAAAGAGATTGTGACTTTTATAAAGAAGAATGGCAAGAGAGGACTTGGTGCTTAAGAATAAAGGGTTTTTAATTACTGGTAAAGGGGTGGCAAAACCAGTATGAACAATGCAAATAGGTTACTTTAATCATGCTCTAATCACTCTGTACCTAGGAACCAGTTAAAAATCAATGTGCTAGGCCAAACAGTAATTCTGTTAGGCCTAATGTTAATACTGGTAGGGCAAATGTTAATTCTGTTAGGCCTAATGTTAATACTGGTAGGGCAAATGTTAATTCTGTTAGGCACAATGTTAATTCTGTCAGGTCTAATGTTAATACTGTTAGACCTAAACAACCAGTAACTCAAACAGTTTTAGTCCTGTAAGACCCCAGGTGAATAAGTTTAATCAAAGAAGTAATTTTTCAAAATCACATTCACCTGTGAGAAGACCATATGTTGAAATACAGCAAAATAAAAGTGCCTTATTCTCATGCTGTGTAAAAGGGAAAATTGGGGACATGTGTTAAGACCTCAGAGGTTATAATTGGAGGAACACTAGACCAAACTCCAATTGTAATAGTGGATCCAATTTTGTTCGAACTATAAATGCTAAAGGTCCAGAAGGCAGACCCAAGCCTGAAAAGGCCTGGGTCCCTAAGAGAAACTAATTTCTCTTTTTCATGTGCAGGATCATCCACTCAAGAACATAGAGGACAGAGGTATATTTGATAGTGGATGCTTAGGGAACATGACTGGTAACAAGGATCACCTAGATGATTTTGAAGAATGCAAAAGGGGATCTGTTACCTTTGGAGGTAGGAAAGGCTACATAACTGGTAAAGGCAGGATAAGAGTTGGTAATTTAGAACTCAATAGTGTGTCTTTTGTAAAAGAACTAGGGCATTTTAATATTTTCTCAATATCATAAATATGTGATAAGACTGAACACCATATTAATACTGGTTGACCAGACTTAAGTCTGGTAGGCCAATATTAATACTGGTAACTAGTTGTTAGTACTGTTTGGTCTAACAACTTTGACTTTTCTTTAAATATGTTCGTTAGAGCAAATTGCGGGTATATTTAAGCGGATAATGATACCAATTGGATAATTACTGTTTTAACTCACCCAAAATCATTTTCTTTATTAAAAAGAGACTACTTTTTCGGAGAGCCAATTGAAATTCATTTTTTTCGCATATAAAGTCAATTAGCAGATACAATCAGTACTAAGTTACCTACACGAGTCAAACCCAGTTTATAATAACCAAAGATCACAACCTCTTTACTACAATTTTAAAGAATGGCTTCAATGAAATACTGCAACAAGCATAACCAAGTGGGATTCTTAAAGAAACCTAAAGAAAGTACAGGGTTTGCGGAGATAGTAGATTTTTTACAAGGTTCGACAATCAGGTATACTTTGACCCATAATCCCACTATCCATGACTCCCTAGTCAAACAGTTTTAGCAGACTGCAACTGCCACAACTCTTGCTGATGGGACTCTAGAACTAAGTGCATCAGAGTTTACTCTTGAGTATACAATCATGAGGCTATCTGTTCGAAGTAAGCTTCAATTAGCAGATGCTTCAGGGATTTCCATGTCGGCAAATAATGAGATTTTTGAGGGGATGGGTAATATGGGGTATCCATCTGATGGTACTTTTACATTTTGGAAAAGTCATTTTACATCCCAATAGAGATTTTTAGTCCATCATATTTTACACTGTATGAGTCCTAAAAGTGGTGGATGAGATCAATTTGGTAGCAATATTGCGACTGCTTTGATTTGTCTTTCTACTGGCAGGATTTATAACTTTTTAAAAATTAATCTTTGATGGAATGGTGGCAAACTTGAAAAGTAAAACTAAGTTTTTGATGTACCCTTGATTTCTACAAATGATTTTGGAAATACAAACTGAGAGTAAACACCCTTATTTGGCTATTGTATTAACCAAAAAGATTTTTGGGAACATGAAAAGGGGTTTTAGAGGGGTACCAAGACCTTTGTTGCCTGCAATGCAGTCAGTTGTTGCTGTGAATCAGAGTGCAGGACAAGCAGATCAAGCTGTGACTCAACCATCACCTTCTGTATAACCTTACCTCTTCATCTCTCACCACCTGTGGATAGATGGCATCCACTGAGTCTGAACCTTTATTACTGTAGCTGATATCAAACAACTCACCCCTATACTCTCTTTCACCTGAACCTGACAATGAACCCATTAAGCATACCTTTGAGCAACCATCATCTGAACACCAACCACTTTTACCTAGACATGAAACTGAAATTCCACAATCTCAGGATCTTACTCACCCTCATGTGGCAGAAAAAAGAACTATGACAGTGGATGACCTGCTTCATTTAGTTCCCAAGTTGATAACAAAGGTTGATAGTTTGGAGAAAGAACTACAGCAGACTAAGCTGACCATGGGAAAAGCAATTGTGAAATTGGTGAAGAAGGTAAAGAAGATGGAAGTTGTTCTCAAAAAGAGACATGTGGTTCTAACTGATTCAAAGGATGAGGATGCTAAAAATTCTTCCAAACAGGGGTGGAATTTACAAGAGGAAGGTTTGGATGAAATGGTTAGGTCTATTATGAAGGATAAATCTCAAACGATTCTTTGAGGACTCCAACACAAGGCAAAACTTCAGGGGGGCAGATATTAGTCCTGAAGGATTAGAAGCAGCTGAAACTCTAGCTAAAGTCCTTACCCAAAGAACCAAGACCTACACAAGGAAAGTTAAGACTGATTGAGGAGGAAATGGATGCTGATGAAGTTGTACTGGTTGAAGGAATTAATTATTGGTTTTACAGATGTTAATACTGCCTTGAAGAAATTTAGTCTGGAGGATGATGAAGTTATTTATGGTGATGTAAAGCATAATTCCCTCTCTTCAAAGAAAGGTCCAAGAGAAGAAAGACAGTGCTTGAAGATAAAATCTCAGTCTAAAAAGACAAAGAAACAGATCAGAGAAGAGCAAGCTAGTTGGGCAGAAATAGTAAGACTACAAGCTCAAAAGGAGGCTGAAAATGCAAGAAAAGCTTAACTGGAAAGACAGGATGCATTGATTGCAAAGAGAGTGCAGGATGAGTTAGAACTGTCTGAAACTCAAAAGAATAGGATGGCTCAAGTACAAGAAGCTGCAAAGTACTATACAGAAGAAGATTGAGATTCAGTAAGAGCCAAGCTGGAAGCAAATAGAGGATTTGTCCATCAATAGTGTTATCAATTGATTTCTCTGTGATGATATGCTAAGATGATGGTGGAGTTTTAATCAATGAGAAGAAAGAGGCTGTACAAAAGAACAGAGAGAGAGAGAGAGAGAGAGAAGAAACAGACCTATGACTCAAGCTGAGCAAAGGGAGTACATGATCAAGTACTTAAAAAGCCAAGGTAATAACTAGAAAATAGGTCAGCTGAAGAAGTTAAAACCTGATGAGCTGAAGGAAGAGTTTGATAAGTGTGTAGAGAAGGTAGAAAAGTTTATTCCTATGAACTCAAAGCTTGAAGCATCAAAGTTGAAGATGTACAGGTAATAAATCTTTCAAGCAGAGGTGTTTAGGAAGCAAAAGATTATGATGTTCCTAATGTTACTAAAGATGAGTCTGTAAAGAGTGAAGATGAATTTAAAGTTCAACAACCAATTTTGAGATACAATATAAGAAAATCTTTAGCAAGGAAAGGATTGCAGAAGAACAAGTCTGAATCTGCAAGGTCTGATACTAAGGAGGATGTAGAAGCTTACATGGATGAAAGAGTGGGTGAACCTTCTTTAGAGGAGTTTCAAATGCGTTCAATCCCATAAGGATCAGCACCTGCAAAAGTTGTTAAGTGGCAAATTCTTAAGACTGGAAAGAAAGGAGCTTATCAAATCATCAGGGAAGATCACACAGATGTAGTATATGTGAATTTTCAAGGTTTATTAAATGATCTTACAAGAGATGATCTTAAGGAGTTGTACAGACTGATGATGTTGAAGTATGGAGATAGCAGGCCTAAAGAAGAATATGAAAGAGTTTTATGGGGGGATTTAAAGACTATGTTTGATCCACCATCTACAGAGGATACTGTTTGGAGTTTAACACATCAACAAAAGGTACTCAGTTGGAGATATTTTCATAGTTGTGCTGTTCATTGTTTAACTTTGGAGGCTGCACACATTTATATGCTGACTGAAGTCAAGTATCCATTACCATCTAGAGTTTGTCAAGCTATGCTTGAAAAGAGACTTATAGGAGATAGAAAAGATGAGTGTATGCTATCAACTTTTGAAGTTAATTAAAAATACAAGCTCAACAGCAATGATTTTGGTGTATGTTTGAAAGAAATTTTCAGTACTTTGTATATGATTAGGAGCTGAATGTGTTGAAATGGAGTTGTGAAGAATACACTTGGAGGAGGTGCTTTGCACTATCCACAACAAGAATTGGTGGTTTAGTTCACCCGGCCTAACAGCATTTAAGAACTGACTTGGACCACAGGGGGTTCGTCTTGTAGAAATTGTAGAAAGTATTTCTCAAATCCATTTATATGGTTAACAGCTTGCCAATAAGCTGTATGGGTTATCAACTTTCCATATCTGTGTTTGTAAAGAGTTGGCTAGCCCACAAGATTATGGCTTGTGGTAAAGGCTGTGGAAAATCCATTTACATGGTTGACAGTTTGCCAAAAACTGGATGGTACTCAACTTACCAATGATTCACGTTCAAAAAGTTGAACTGGTTACTAGTCCACCAGGGTGATGCCATGATTCCACCAAAGGATTAGCTAGCCCAAGAGCAAACGGTTACTTGGTAAAGGCTTCATCAAATCCGTTGATAGCTAATGATTTGCTAAAAAATCATATGGTTATTCAAAACTACCATGTTTCACGTACTAAAGATTTGAAATGGTTATCAATGTTACCATTGGTTTATAAACCAAACATTTGGCGGTACTCCAAAGTTAATGGCTAACGGTAAGAGACATTCAAATCCATTTTAAAATTTCATTGATTCACCTCTCTCAGGAGTTAAACTCACCTGGAAGTGTTGAGAATAGACTGAAACTTTATGATCTGATGTACATATAGTCAATGTTACTGCTTATCTGTTGCTGAAATGATCGTATGTTGCTGAAGAATTAGTACATGTAGCTGTGAAGTGTTGGTCATGATGTTTAAAAGATTAGATGCTTGCAAATATAAAGTAGTGATGATTTTAATGACAGTTGCTGATTGAATCAAGAAACTGCTTATACAAGACATTTATCATGTTGCAATTTAAGAATATTTCTAAAGTTAATGCTCAACAACATCCTCAGGGAAGCTCATAATGGAAGATACTTAAGAAACTTGAAGTTCACAAGTTGAGATCAAGTTATGGGAGGATTGTTTAGGATTTATTGTAAACAGGACTTATGTGGGGTAGTATATAGAGTTAAGTCTGGTAGACATAGTTAAGTCTTCCAGTACTAAGTTAAGTCTGGCAGTGCTATAGTTAGTACTGGTCTTGTCTAGTTAAGTCTGTTTATGTAACATGATAGTTATCTTAGAGATATCTTAGGAAATGATATGCATTAGGATATGCATTATCCTTTCACACGTTTGTAAAGCCTATTAGGGTTTCCTTAGTGTATAAAAGGAACCTCTACGGCATAATGATTTTAGATATAGGAAATATAGAACCCTAATAGAATTCAAATAGCAAAATTGAAAAGTATTAACATTTGTGTTCTTCTTTAGTTACTTGTTTAAGATTCGCGATTAGCCATAGTATTCATAGTTGTTGTCTCTCATATAGGTTGACGATTTGGATTTATTCAAGTTAGCTATTGTCTTACAAAAGGATAAACAGATCCAAGACTTTGGACCTACAGAATTAGATCATAAGGTGACAAAGCTTATTGTTGAGAATGAGCATTTGAAACAGACCTATAAGAAACTTTATGACTCGATTAAACCAGATGATTTAATTAATCAAGTCAATATAAAGTCTGTGGAAATTTCTGATTTAAATGCTAGTCTTCAGGAAAAGGCTTTGGCAATAACAACACTTAAGGATGAATTAAGGAAACTTAAAGGAATAACTCTAGTTGATAATGATGTTTCAAATCACCCTAGTGATCTAGAGATGCATCAGGTTAATATGGAACCAATAACCCCTAAATTGTTGAATAAAAGGTCAGCTCACTCTGCCTATATTAAGCATACTCAGGAAGAAGCTGCAGTTCTTAGGGATTTAGTCGATCATATTAAAGCAAACTATCCTCTAGACCCAGCCTTAGAATCTGCCTATAAGTATACTAAGCTAATTCAGGAGTTGCTTTCAAAAATCAGTAAAACCTGCCCTAGTATTAACAATTCTGGAGAACAATTAGTGACTATAACCCCAAAAAACTAGGACAAAAGAGTTAGATTTACAGAGCCTGTCACATACTCAGGAAACACAATCACAAAATCCGCTTCTCACTCAAACTTAGTTTCTAACAAACCTATGTTGTCTTCTACAGGAGTAAAATAGTCTATGTGCTCGCGGATCCAAGCCCTCAGGCAATACAAAGAAAGTTACATTCGCAAACACCAAGTAGTACTCCTGAGAATAAGTAGAAGCTCACCCTAGGAAGGATTAATCTAGTTTGAAAAAATAAAGCTATTGTTGTTGCCACCTAAGGAACTGTCATGTGCAACATTCCAAGCTTAAAGAAATTATGAATTAAATTTGTTATGTGTAATGGTTGCATGCGTTTTCTGATAATCAAGATTTGTGTTTTCTTGATTTTATCATAATGTGATATGCTTCATGCTAATCTAGGATCTGTTTAAGAAAAATTCAAAGGAGGAAAAGTTTGGAAACCATCAGGAAAGGTGTTTACCCAATATAGGATATATTAGTGACGACTGGGTCGGACCTTCATATGAGTAAGAAAATGCGTGTGCCCTTTAACTAGGATTACCACAACTACTGAAGTGCCCCTTAGGAAACCAATTGCTCTAGATAATGATACACCTAAACCTACTGTAACATTGGTTTATTCAAGGAAACCTAGGAAATCTAAAACTAATGTTCCTGTTAGCAACCCTAAGATTCTTCAATCTGTATCTGCTAACAAAAAGGAACCCAGTAAATCTTGGGGATCCATAAATTCTGATGTTCCATCTTCCTCTCTTGATGCATGCAGGTCGTCCAAATTGTCCTCTGGTATTTGGACTCGGCTGTTTGCTCCAAGCAATATGGACGGAGATCGCTCTCAGCTCCACCTACTTTAGTCAGCAAATTCTTGGGTACTGTCAATTCGAATATATGATCATGTAGCAAAAAGATTATGGGTTATGGAGGGACTATCAGTTTGGGAATATTTACAATGTCAAGGGTTTTTACATTGAAGGACTTGGGCATAATTATTCTTGTGGGACAATTTGTGATTCAACCTCGAAGTTGTTTTTCGTCAACACACCTGCTACATTCTCAATCTAGAAAGTGTTGATTTATTAACTGTATCTCGAGGGGACAATCTTTATACACTTTCTCTTGGGGATATGATGGCGTCCTCTCCTATCTGCCTCTTGTCAAAGGCCTCTAAAACCAAGTCTTGGTTATGGCATCGTCGCCTCTCTCATTTAAACTTCGGAGCTATTAATCATCTTGCCAGACATGGTCTTGTTTGAGGTCTCCCTAAGCTCAAGTATGAAAAGGACCATTTGTGTTCTGCATGTGCATTAGGCAAGAGCACAAAGAAACCCCACAAACCTAAATCTAGAGGGACACTATCAAGAAAAAACATTATCTGTTGCACATGGATCTGTTGTTGGATCCAATGCGTGTCGCGAGTGTCAATGGAAAGAAGTACATCCTTGTTATTGTCGACGATTACTCATCGATTTACGATGGTAAATGCATGCGATATCAAAAGATGAACGACTTCTAGCTTTTTATTATCATTTTTTAAAAGATGATCCAAGTAAGGAATTAAGGAAACGTCCGACGCATCAGAACAGATAATGGAAATTAGTTGGTAATCAGACATTGCGTAAATATTATGAGAAGGTTGGCATCTCTCATGAAACAGCTGTTGCCCGCTCTCCACTGCAAAACGGTGTTGTTGAAAGACGAAATCGTACGCTAATTAAAGCAGCCCGCACTATGTTAATTTATGCAAAAGCTCCTTTATTTCTATGGGCCGAAGCGGTTGCTACAACCTGTTATACCCAAAATCGTTCCATGATACGCCTTCGACACGGTAAAACACCATACGAGCTTCTGCACAACAAACCTCCCGACCTATCGTATCTTCATGTGTTTGGTGCACTCTGCTACCCAATGAATGATAGCGAGAACTTGGGCAAGTTACAACCAAAGGCCGACATATGTATTTTCATTGGCTATGCACCCACAAAGAAAGCATTCCGGATTTACAATAGACGTACCAGATGAATAATTGAAACCATTCACGTTGACTTTGATGAGCTGACTGCGATGGCTTCTGAACACAGCAGTTTAGGACCCGCACTTCATGAAATGACTCCTGCAACAATCAGTTCAGGACTCGTGCCAAACCCTCCTCCTTCAACACCGTTTGTACCACCTTCAAGAACTGATTGGGATATACTGTTTCAACCGTTGTTTGATGAATTATTCAATCCTCCACCAAGTGTTGATTTTCCAGCCCCTGAAGTCATTGCTCTAATTGATGAAGTAAGTAGCTCCAGAACCCGTTTGTTTCAAACAGGTACACCTTCCTCACCACAGTTGATCAAGATGCCCATCACCATTTAATTATCAAACAACTTAAAACTCCGCCTTCCCGTCATTCTCGTGTTAAAGAAGACCACATGATATTAAAGTGCAATATGGGTAATGATCTGTACTTTGGTATACAAATTCCAGAAGTTTCTTCTGATCAATCCTCATCATCAGATATTATTCATACAATTGTGCCTCCCGATCACCAAGTTTCTGAACACAATAGCAAATAGACTAAGGATCATCCACTTGAGAATATAATCGGTGAACTTGATAGACCAGTTTCCACAAGGCTGCAGTTACATGAGCAAGCTCTTTTCTGTTACTACGATGCTTTCCTCACTGCTGTTGAACCCAAGACATATAAAGATGCTTTGACTTAATCCTGTTGGATCGAAGCAATGCAAGAATAGCTCAATAAGTTAAAATGACTTAGAGTATGGGAGCTCGTACCTCGTCCAGATAAAGTTATGGTTATTACTTTAAAGTGGATCTACAAAGTGAAGCTAGATAAACTGGGTTGTATTCTTAGATCAAAGCTCGGTTGTGGCTGCGTGGCTTGGTTACCGTCAAGAGAAGGCATTGATTTGAAGAGTCTTTTTGCTCCGGTTGCAAGGATTAGGGTATAAGGAATTTTTCTAGCGTTTGCCGCTTCATATGAACATGATCGTTCTAACCAAATGGTGTGAAGACTGCATTTCTGAAGGGTTAATTTGCGGAAGAGGTTTTATGTTAGCTAGCCGGATGGATTTGTGATAAAGATAACCCCAAATCACTTGTACAAGCTGAAAAAAAAAGCTCTTTATGGGTTGAAACAAGCTCCACGCGCGTGGTATGATATGTTGTCTTCCTTCCTGATATCCCAAGACTTCTCCAAAGGCTCAGTGGATCCTACTCTGTTCATCCGTAGGGAAGGCAAGGAATTACTTCTGGTACAAATATATGTCGATGATATTATCTTTGCTGCTTCTACACCTGAACTTTGTGACCTATTTGCTAAAATCATGTGTTCAAAATTTAAGATGTCAATGATGGGCAAAATCTCATTTTTCTTAGGATTATAGATTTCTCAAAGTCCCAGAGGCATCTTTATTAACCAGTCAAAATATGCCCTTGAATCTTTAAAGAAATACGGTTTTGACTCTTGTGACCTAGTGGATACTCCAATGGTGGAGAAATCCAAACTGGATGAGGATAAAGAAGGGAAAGCCGTAGATCCGTCACACTATCGTGGTATGATTGGCACCCTCCTTTATCTTACAGCCAGTAGACCTGACCTACAATTTGCTATATGCATGTGTGCCCGGTATCAGGCTCGGCCTACCAAAAAGCACTTAAATGCGGTAAAAAGGATCTTTTGGTATCTAAAAGGAACCGTACATCGGGGACTATGGTATTCGAAGGATTCTTCGATTGCTCTAACAACAATTTGCAGATGCGGATTTTTTTTTTTTCATGTGGTTGACAAGATACACGCCGTAGCATTCTTGGGGTTAGTATGCATCTTTGGGAGATTAGACTTAGTAGCTGGTAGTCTAAAAGGCAGAAACGCGCTGCGATATCCAGTACAAAAGCTGGATATATTGTGCTTTGTCGGCTGTTTTGTGCTCAAACCTTTGGATTGAGATCATAGCTGCTTACGACTATGGCTTTGGTATTCAATAAAATTCCAATGTATTGGATAACAAAAGCGCTATTGCCTTATGCTCATTGCAACAACGTTCAACCTTCCATAACCAGCTATAGACATCAGATTTCCTTTTTAAGGAGATGTTGAGAATGGGGGTGATCGACTTTACTTTGTCAATAAGAGTATCTACTGGACAGACATCTTCACTAATGCTCTTGGCCGAGAAAGAATTGATTTCTGATCAACAATGATGGGAGATGCGAAGTTTTACGCCGGAGACTCTGAAACAATTGGCAGATGAAGTTGATGAATAGTAGTGGTACCTATTCAAATATCCTGTATAATATGTATATATTTTAAAACCAAAAAAACCAAAAATATTTTTTTCATTTTTCAAAATTTTGATAAAAACAAAATACAAAAATATAAAATATATAAAACCAAAGAAAAAAATTAAAAAATGAAAAAATATAAAAAGAGGTAATAAAAGCATGTCTTCTGAAAATCGATAACATTTACGGTCTTAGAAATGTCATTCAATAATGATACGAGGAAGTAAATGAAGTTCGATCAGAAGTTACAAATGTTTTTCAAAACATGCCAAATGGCTTGCTATTATTTCAGATAGTAACCCGTACGTCATTTTAAAGGCAAGTATTCCGTCAAAAAGGAAACTTGACCTCTCAACGGGAATTTACTCTCGGGCATGGTCTACTTTATGACCATGCAAAGGCTTGTGTTTACTTTGCAACACAACCCGTGCTTCCTATATACAAATTAATGTACGTGTCAGTGCATTTATTTGTCAAAATAAGGAGAAAATATTACTTTTTTATTGATAAAAAGTTGTTTATAATGAATCGTGTTTTCAGTATCATAAAAACCGTTTTTCTAAGGACAATTCGACCACTTTAAACAATGACCAACACAACTGTTAAATAGAAAACGGGTCATTATTTGAGGGGGAGAAAGCGTCATCAAACAATCTTTTAAAATGGTCTTAATAAGTCATGAAATTAATGGATAAAGTTTTGGTAATGACGGATAACAATTCAAGGGTAGTTAATTTATATTACTTCAAGAGCTTTAGTTGTCATTTGATTCTAATCTTTATGAGACTTATTTGCATTTGAGTCTTAGTGAATTCAGGCCTTAAACTAACATTCGATTAATATTGCTAAACCTCATAGGTTTGTAAAAGACTTAGGAATGCTTGGAAATACTTTCAAAGTTTTAAAATCCTTGAAATTGATTCTCACGGACTAGATTTAAGCTTATTAATTCTTCAAACACGATCTCGAATATGTAAGCGTATAAGGTTTTGTTGATTCCGACGTGTCCGAACCAACAAGGGGGGAGGGAGAGTAGATGTATATTGATAGTGCCTTGGCCTTTTTTGTGAGGTATGCTTCTTTTGTCTTTTGAGGTTAGCTTCTTTTGATTTTAGGTCATTTTGAATCTTTCGGGTGCACTATTTCAATCACATGGTGGAAGAGACATCTCGTCATTAGCCAGTATGCATCATTTGAGTTCCCAGAGGGAAGTGTTAGGAGTATAATTATTTTAAAACATAAGAAAAAGTTTTTCTGATTAATTAATGACTTCCTCAACCGGGTCTAATCCCTAAGCTTATTCTTAAAAGAAGTAGAAATATTTGATAAAAGAGGTACACATAGGTATGATGATTCCTTAAGCCAGTTAGTATTCTGGTAGAAAGAAAGGAGTACATTTGGGATTAGTTGACTTAGGTGCTTATACATTTCGAACTACTTAGATGGAATGTATTTGTGACATTCGGAAACTTAGTTGACTTTGGTGTTACAATTTATATCATAACTATCCTGGAAGAGAGAAATGCGCTCATCCGGGACTTAATTGACTTTGGTGTTGCGGTATCAAATTCTTGAAAGGTTAATTGTGTACTTCGGATATCTGGGCTTTATACATTAAGACTGCTTGATGCGGCTTGCAAGAAAGTTCTGAATCTAGCTCATGAAGGATTGTGGTTTAGGGGGGAAGCTTAAGACAACATAACACCGGACTATCCCAACCACACAAGCTCAAGTTACATATGTATCTGAATCTGTTTCATAACTCAAAGTTTGAAGCAAAGACTTTCGTAACTTGGAAAGAAAGTTGAAGCAATACTGAAGAGTGATTGGACAGAGAAAGATCAGATTGACAACTTCTTGAAAGAAAGAAGGTTAATGAGGAGCTTAGAAAGTTTTGTTGGTGGGAGATTGTACGAAGGGACATCGATGCGACCAAAAGACCATATGATTCTATCATATGATGTTCTCATCATTCAAGTCAAACCGCTACATAATTAATTTGTGAATATATTAGTGGTAGGACTTAATGGTGCTTCTAAGGAATGTGCTCGAGTATAAAATTTTCAAGAATTTCTTAGTAAATTCAAAAGTTTTCAAATTATTATACTCAGCACTATTTTATATTCGCTCAAATATTAAGGGGAGCATTAAAATGTTCCTGTTAGATATTGAGAAACATTTTGTCCCCGAAAGTTTAATCAATTAATATCCAAAATATCAAGGGATTAACATTTTGGATAAGGGGAGATATGTGATTAAATGGTTCGACTTGTATTGACAGATGTGATCAATTAAGGACTCAATGCACTCCACAACTTAGCATGTACTACGATTACGATGCACATGTTAACGGGGGAGCTTTTAGTGATTATTAAAACATTCAAAGTGTATAAACCTTTTGATATTTATATCAAAACACCATGAATGAAGTTTTTCAATGATTTTGGTTTGTGTTTGTGGATGGAATACCTAAAAAAAGAACGTCCTTTGTACTTTATTTTATGGAGTTATAAGTGGGTTAGGTATAGGTATTCTAATCCCATGATCCATCAGAAACAGGAGGGAATCTACCAGGGATATCCATAGGTAGTGTAGAGTCCTTGGTATGATTAAAAAGAGAAAAGTGAGAAAAGGGAATAATGCTGAACTGAGAGGAGTAACACTGGAAAACAAAACCCATACAAGGTGTTGTTATGGAATGTCTCGGTAAGCATTGAAGGGGTTGAAGATGAAAAAAGATTGTAAGGATAAGGGTTTTTTGTTAAAGGAAAGAAGCCCTCAATCATTAGGCAGAATTTCGGGTGTTAATACATAAATATCAGAAACCACTAAGTGTTGTATGACTTGGAATGACTGTCATGGACCTAGTGACGCTATGCTACAACCCTCCTGGCCACTCAAGGTCTCTCAAAAGACTATTGTTTCATTTCTCACGAAGATTACACGCATTTCTATCAACTTTCTCACTCCGAGTTAGTTGATATTGAAAAGGTGGCAGTCTGCTCCAGCCTCCTATCACTAAAAACAAAAGTGCACTATTGAGTCTAGAGCCAAAAGAGATCATCCATAAATCTCATTAGGACACTTATCAAATTCTGCTTGCTAAGTCACACAATGTAAATAACAAGATATGTATTAATAGTCCTACGCACTATCTTTGTGATTTTGCCAGAACATCCGAGTGATTTCATTCACAATGAAGATGGAAATCCTGCTTGAGCCAACATCAAACAAGCTTATGGTAGGTGACTTGTGCGATTCTATACGAATCAAACTTGTGACAACTGGAAAGAAACGATGGTGCGATTCTATAAGAATCAAACTTGTTCCAGGTTATGAATTGACGATTGATGATGAATTTTTGAAATGATCAACACTCTCGATGTGTCACAAAACCACTTTAGCAAGTGACACGTCGAGTGATTTTCAAATCGATTTTTTCTATTTCAATCGGTGAGACAGTAACTCACTAGTTCACTCTTATCGTGCTGTCTTCTTTGAGACGTTTCGGTAATGAGAACATGCTGAGTTTGATGAATCTAATACATATGTGTTAGAAAGATTCTATACTTCAGCTGGAAATCCTGTCAAGGAGATTCTTCTTAAATTGAATCTACCTGATCACAGGTCGATCTTCACGGATTCGAAGGTTACTCCAACCAAACACGGGCGAATGACAAAGCCATATTCATCCCCCCTCTTTATTGCTAACTGTTTTAATACAGGATACTTAAAGATGGTGGTGAAGGTACTTGATTCCAGCTGACTCACAAGATTCATAACCACATGCTCATACCCGACCGACAAACATAAAGACCTCATGAAAGCTCAAGTACAGGTTTTAAGACTTCCACTACTCTGATACCGTACGTCTTACTTGAAGTGACGAAGTATTAAAGTTAAAGAATTTCAAGAAAGATGCAACATTAAAGCTTTCCAAGTTAACAAATCAAGAATGGTATGAGCATGTTGGTCCAGAAGTCACAAGATCACAAGATGACAAAGTCACAAGATGGCAAAACAAGATTATGCTTGGTTGATGATCTCACAGTGCTCAAGATCACATCTCCACTTACAAGTAAAGATAAAGGAACAAGCTCGAGCCTAAAGTCAAAGATTACTACAATATATTCACAAGAGAAAGTCAAGTTTACAAGCTGAAGACTAAGAGATATAGCATAGTATGCTAGGTTAAATTTTGTAAACTGGAGTGACCTCCCTTAGGGGGAGATTGTTGGAAACAAGAAAAGTATTGGTCACTTCCAAGTTGTAATAGTCTTAGCCCGTAGTTTGTTATATGATTAGTCTAGTAAGCTAGTCTGGCCTAAGGCCTATGGAAAGCCCGTTAAGGCCCATGGCCGGCCATGTATGTAGTACATATACCCTCTCCATACCTTGGAGAGGGTGGTTGGTTGTTTCATTTCTTATTTTTACACACATAATAATATTATTATCGTTCTCTCTCTAGAAACTTTCTAACCCACTTCTCTCTCTAGTTCTTGTATAATATCAAAGATTACTAGTATTCTTCAAACCTTTCAATCATTCTTATGATCAAGGTCAATCAACTCAACTAGCCATTTGATAAAAACGTTTATGAAGTATTAAAAGTGTTTTGCTTGTTCGATAAAGTAAAGAGAGAAAAGCATTACTGGAAAGGGGTGTTTTTGGTATTCCTCAAAGTGGTAATTAGCCTAGTTGAGATCCAACTAATATTAGAAAGGGCTAGTTGGAACCAAGAGAATATTCTTAAAATATTCTTTGCTTGGTGAGAAACAAGGGAAATGATTTGAAATTTGAATTTCAAATTCATTAACACACATGTTGGATAAGAGAAGATGAGTTGTGTGTGAGTTATCATGATGTGACATGATGTGATAGAAGAGAGCCTCTTGATCTTGTTTGAAATAGAGGGCCAGGATGTGAAGAAGAGAAGTAACTAGGATTTAAGAAGGTTGTGTTTTTTTATGTGAGTGAGAAGAGAATGTTTGTGAGAGGAGTTATGTTTGTTTGAGATGAAGCATCAATCTAATGGTTAAGAATAGAATAAGGGAGTTCATATTGATGAGGTGGCTTGATCAAGGGTAGAGAAGAAAGTGTGTTTGTTGTGTTTGTTTTGTTAGTTTGAAAAGCAATCCAAGGGTTGAGAGAAGAGTGTGTGAACTTGGATTGGTGACATGGCTTGATCAAGAGTTGAGATGAAGAAGTGTGTATGTGTGTAATTTGAATTCATTGGGGAAGAAGGTAAATAGTAAATATGTGATGGAGAATGTTTTGAAAAGACATAGAAGATATTGGTTGGGAATGTAGGAGACACAAAGGTATAACAAGTACAAGACAAGTACATTGTGTAAGGGAATATGAGTTGGCATTGTAGAGGATAAGATTTGGGTTTATTTGGTGAAGGTTTATGTGTATGAAGGTTTGAAGATGAAGATGAAAATAAGGATGAAATCAAAGGATTAATTTGGGTAAATAATCACATTGCCAATAAGAGAGAAAAGAGTGGGCATGTGTGATTATGAGATTGTTTAAGAAGAAGATGTTTGTAGTGTGTGTAGAAGAGATGAAATCACTTGTTGGGTAAGAAGGGTAAACAAGTGATTAGGAAGAATGGGTAGATAGATTGTGTAGAATGAGTGTTGACTTGTACATGTGAGGAATACATATGAGTTTGTTAAAACATTTGTATGGAAGTGAGAAAAGTCAAAGTACAATTAACTTCCAAATACCACAAACTCAATTAGTCATTTAGACTTTAATCTATGATAATCAACAATGGATTTGATCACTAATCATCTTGATGCAAACAAGCTAAGTGCTTTGCATCTTAAGTAAAGCATATCCCATAACGGGAAAGGATGCGTTTACGCAAAGTGCCATTTGACTTAGTTTGACCAATAAGGGAGTAAAACCCGTCACGTGATTAGGAACAACGTAAACCGGATTAAGGTCAAATGATTACTTTTGCTTGTTGGTATGTTGAACGTATGATCATACTAGGTTTAGAAAGAGGTCTCGGCCTTGGCTAGAGGCGTTTGATAAAAGTTTTGAGTTAGCGTTTTGTAGAAAAATGAGAGGATTCGTTTTTGCTCCTCTCTAAGTCTAAACCTCATTTGGAGTGTTCCCAAATACTCAAATATCATGTACATACCTTTATTGAAGTTTCCACATGTGTCGGGTAAGAGGAGAGCCGACAATTGCTAAATCCGCAAAATGGATTTCGCGTGTGGCGCGCTGGCCACGAGCTGACGCGTGCCCAGCGCGCCAGATGGTGAAATCCGGTTTTGCGGATTTAAGCTACCGTTTGTGATTTTACGTTTTGAGAATGTTTATTTGTCATCGTTAAAACATAAAGGAGATCCTAGTCAATGTTGCACCAACACCTCACTAGACGCGTCATTATGAACTCATATATGCAATTCACGTGCGTGACTTGATCATCTATGTACACAAATTAGGTATAAACACCTTCGATAATAATAGTCAGCTAACATGTAATAATGGGCTTAAACAGTAATGTTTGGCTAGCTTTACTACTAAGAACACCCATTCATTTAATTAACTTGACACGTAAGTTTGGCTAGCTTCTAGTATACTAAACACATGCTTTTCATCTATTATAAGCGTGTATAATGCACTTGATTCATGAAGACTACTAACACTTTATACCTCCACTTCATTCTGAACATATTTCATAATTCTTCTTAAAAACTAATTCTGACCCATGTTACAAATTATCCATTCTGACATAACTTCAGCAGGAAGCACGTTCTGTGACTATTTTTAAATGAAAGTACCCACTTATACCTTTCCAACGACGTATAGAACGCTTAAATCAGAGCTATGGTTTACTTTATATGAACTTTAGAAAACTGCATAAAATCTACGCAAAGTTGTCAATTCTACACAGCCTGCACTTTACCCTTTTTGACTAACTTAAACTCAAAATCAGTTTATAAGACTAATTTTCCAAGAAAGTAGACTCTTTTGGCTTTTCGAAAATGTAAGACACACTTCCTACAGAGCTACGGTTTATCCGTTATGAATTTTTAAAAATCTGGTTGCTTCACTTTTTTGAAATCTGATCTTGCTGCAATAATACACAATTTACACTAGTTTAAGTTGAAGAGTATGGTTAGTGAACAGTTTGCATATATGTCTGTGCAAGAATCGTTGACCACTTATGATATTTGGTGCCCTCATAGTAACCTCCGTATCTTGATAGAATTAGATACAAGTGTACCTCCACTTTTTTTAAGTCAGATCCAACATGGCGACAATTACTCAAACATGTTTATAAGATCCTTTTCTTTACAAGTTAAGTAAAATGGTTTACTAACTAAAATAAAAGGATCATTTTTGTTACGCAATGTACCCCTCTGTTATATGTGCCATTGAAGGCGATCAAGTCAAAATAAATTGGCGAAAGTGAAAGATTGTTGGGGAAAGTGTTTACACTTGCCAACGAAATTCCCAATGGTGCAATCATATTCCTTGGTATTGATGTAAACAAATATCAACTTCTGTAACCATTCATTCTTTTCTCTCGTGAATATATGTATAAGATCTACTCCACTTTCTTTTTTATAATAGGTTGACTCCTTCGCTACTTCACATGATAGTGAAACTTAGAAGCTACACGCAGAATCTTATCAGTTATATTACGCCGGGTAACATTTATTTCTATATGGATTAACCTTAAATCTGGTGGGAAAATAAGTTGTGCTGCTGACATTACCATATATGTTTACTCTACTTTGCAGATTGATGGTTTTGAGCAGGACAAAAAAGTAGTGGTGATAGCTGCAACATAAAGATGGTGTCGAAGAGGTGGTGACCAAATTGTTGATCTTGTAATGAAGGTACCATATGTCTTCTGAAGTTTACAACGTTTGTAGCCACCAAGGCTTTACAATCAACTAAAGCCATCATCTCACACTTCCAGAGCAAAACGGTCACCACCTCGACCTTTGTTGCGTTCGCTAAGGTGTTATGGCCTTATAAACTGTTTGATCCTTTCTCCTTCATCTGTATTCGTGTGACTCCATTAGAGGAAATAGAACAACCTATTATTGGACAAACAGGCCCAAGCCCGGTTTGTGGGCTTTGGATCCGTTAGGATTTCATTGATGTAATCTCCTATAAATAGTGTTCAATAATAAAGTTATACCGACGGGGTTTATTCATTGTCCAACATTTTAGTGGATAAATAGGCGCATGCCCGGTTTGTGGGTTTTGGGTCTGTTAGGGTTTCATTGATATAATCTCTTATAAATAGTGTTCAATAATAAAGTTATACCGACGAGGTTTATTCATTGTTTAACATGGTATCGGGGCGGGTCTGATCCTCAGACCTAGATGGCTATGTTGATCCACCTCACTTAAGCCACTCCGTCAAACCCTAGCCACCACTCCTTATCCATTATAAAAAAATAAAAATAAAAATCAAGATGATCGAGGTGGTGCTGAACGATCGATTCGAAATGAAGGTGCGAGTGCATTGCAATGACGACATAATTAGAGACTTAAAGATGCAAAAGTGGTACATTATTTACAAGGATCACTATCAATTTGATGATTCGTATGGCTCTTTAAACTTGGTTATATAATCAATAAAAAAATTTAATAAAGAAAAGCTGTTTTTATTTTTAATTTTATTTGTGTTGGTGATCTGTGCTACGTTCACAAGTCCCCTTTAAACGTGCAAGGTCACGGTCGTGCAAGGTCACGGTTGTGCAAGGTCACGCAGTTTAGTATTGTGCAAGGTCACGATTTCCTTTATTGTTGTTCGTGCTTTGGTCACGAGCCGGTTCGTTTTTTTATTACATTAATGTTTTTATTAGGTTTTGTTTTTGTTTTCTAGTTTACTACTCCAGTCCGAGCTTTCACGATTTTGCTGCTCGAATTGCGGGGGAGTATTAGTGGATAAATAGGCCCAAGCCTGGTTTGTGGGCTTTGGGTCTGTTAGGGTGTCATTGATGTAATCTCATATAAATAGTGTTCAATAATAAAGTTATACCGACGGGATTTATTCATTGTCCAACAACAACAAGTGGTGAATCCCTTTATTGATGGTAAATGTCGCAAGATATTGGGTGATGTATGATTGCAGTTGCACCCCTCTTACCGGCTTTAGGTTTAATGGACGGGTTGTGTGGTATTACGTCCTATATAGTCGTGGGTAGAGTTTAGAGGCATCTTGTCTCAAAGGTTGGTGCTATTATGATTAGTCATTCTTTGGATGGTTTACAGTTCGGGGTTGGGGTGTCGGGAGGAGGTGAGGCCATTCTTCATGCTGTGAATCGTTTGATTGAGGGTCGTGGAGACTGATATGTGTGAAAACACATATCCATTTTATATCATAATAGACCCTAAAAAGACCAAAAACATACTAAAAATGGCAAAGATATGTTTGTTTTTGTGTTTTGTGTGTGCAGGTACGGATAAGATAAAAATCACGAGAAAACAGTCAAATACAGACACAGGAAACGGAAGAGCACAAAAGAAGCCGGGAAATCAAATAAGGACAAAAAGTCATGCCTTAGTCAATAAAAGTCAACACTAGAAGACAAAAATCCCAAGTTCCAATACTAGTCCCTCGAGTTTCCAAAGTTACACAAATGGTCCCTAACCTTAATTGGGCCATAAACCCTTTTACCTTACCCGAAACCCTTTACCTAAGTCATAAGCCCAAAGCCCAAAACAAAAGCCCATAACCTTTTTCACTAAGTCCAGGGACTAGTTTTGCCTAAATTCAAAACTGCACTTGGCTTATATTTCATAGAATTCACAAAAGAGAAGGACCAAAGTTGCCAATTGCCCAAACTTACCCTTTTTAACCTTTTCAGTTAAAATTAAGGGCGGGAAAGTTTGGTGTTATTGTTCACCGTCTCCTTCATCACTTAACCATGGGTAAATCAGAGGGCAAATTACAATTGAAGGTTCAAAAGAGTAATTCAATGGTTCAAGTACAAGATGGCAGGGTCATTACATCATCATAAACCCTCATTGGTCAAGCCAAGCAAAGGAAATGCCACGTGGACCTAAGAGAAAGCACAAGTGAAATGGGATTTTACTCTACTATCACTCACAGAAGTAAAACAAGGTCACATCACACGGAATGCCACGTTGGCAATCTGTGTGATGACCAAAGAGATCTAACGGATGAGATTGCTTCCCAATGATTACCAAAAGATCAAAGGCCAAGAAATCAAGGAGCGTGTAACTGATTTTGGTGCTAGAACCTTCTTGGAGTGCTATAAATAGAGGCCACTTCTTACACACAAAGGGACGTAGCTTTTAGTTTTAGATTTTAGCTTTAGCTTATGTAATTTTCATTTAAAACTTGTGTAATTTCCTTTTCAATATTGTAATCAAGCTTTTATATTAATAAAATTGTGTTTTTGCTTTCAAACAATCTGTCAAAAGCTCTCTTACTTCACTTATAAGCTCTTAATAAGCCAAAATGTTAAGCTACAATGTCATAAGCTACTCATAAGCTCTCATAAGTCTCTAAGCTTATGATTGAGCTCAAGTTTTATCTTAATATACTTAAACTCTAAAATCAGATATAAACCTTTGCTTATTGGTACTTTTGGATTTATGGAAGGGGAGCTAGTCATGGAAGAGCTCCTATGGACTTCACTGACTTATCTTTGGATAAGCCAGAGCTGTTGATAAGCTCATTTGAGCATAAGCTTCTGTTTAGCTGAAGCCAATGGTAAGTTTCTCATATAATTTCTTTGTAGTTCTGCTTATTTGCTTAATCTAATTGCTTATTTGTGCTTATAAATGTCTAATTATGCTTATCTATCATGTTTCTTAATCTGTTTTTAGTTTTAGTATTATAGATCTTAGTTTTTCAAAATACATGACTTACCACCTAGTCATGGAGGTACCATGACCGTGACACATGAGGCACCTGTGTCACGACTCTTTCGCGTTGAGAGTGATTTCACGCGGCGTCCCTTTTCATGTTACCAGATTATATTTCATGTTTGGCCATTATTATTCAGGGGCGTATGGGTGCATCCTAGTTTACATGTTTACACGTTCATGGTGATTGGTTGGTGTGTGCTCTACATCCCATCACATTGGAGCTGATCCCTCCACCCATATTATTATAAGAGGTCACCCCTCTATTACATGTTGAGGCAGCCCCTCTATTATATGCATGTATTCACGACATTATTATTATGACATGTATGATTATATGAGCTCGTGGGCATCCCTTATCATTTATGTTTATACTATCCATGAAATTTCATGACATCTTTACTTCGTATTACCATGCTTTACATGTTTATTTCCTATTTTTCATGACGCATTCTCCAGGTTTCCTCATGACACTTTTGATCTCTCCGCTGCTCTATATTTACTATCCAGGATTCATACTTATTAATTACATTGTTATTATATCCGTTCACTGAGCGTTATGCTCAGCCGTATTTTCTTTCTCTTTCTTATACGGCAGGTATCTAGAGGGAGATTGGGCATGAGAGAGTGTGTGCTTAGGAAGTGACCTATTTAGCTTCCTTTCTTTATATCGCAGACATTTTGATGTGCTATACTATCTTGGACACATGTTTCGTCCTTTAGACTTCTTTTACGTTATTCATGTTGATCTCATAATTGGGAGCCGATGTTTGATTCCGGCTTTCCACCTTGTCCTATGTTATCATTTATGACTTTATGCCTTTATTATGCTTTGATATGACACCATGATTATGACGTTTCGGCCTCCTTTCCGGAGTGGGTCGTTACAATTATGGTATCAGAGCTAAAGGTTTCGACCTGTAGGCTCTAAAACTTGACCTGTGAGGATTGGGTAGACATTAGGTTCCTTCAGAATCGACGTTTATCTTCTGTCGCGTTTTGACCTTTTAACCGTTTAATCATTAAACCCTTTTTGCAAATGTCAGATGGTGAACACTCGTACCGATGCTGAACTCGCTGCGGCCGTTCAGGCAGCCGTGGATGCCATGCTCCCACAGATTCGCGAGCAGGTTCGCGAAGAGTACCGCACTGGTGCTGTAGCTTCGGGTAGTAATCCTCCACCAGTCACTATTCATACTTGGCTTGAGCGCTTCAATAAGCAGAAACCCCGTTCGTTCGAGAAGGCAGTAGCCCCTGTTGATGCTGAGAATTGGATCTCCCATATGGAGAAGATCTTCGACGTGATGGATTGTAATGATGCTTTTAAGACCAGATTGGCTGTGTATAAGTTCGAGGGTGACGCGTTGGCTTGGTGGAAGGCCTATAAGCAGGCCAAAGGAGGAGATGTGTGGGTCCTTACTTTGACTTGGGCAGCTTTCAAAGAGCTGTTCTTTCTTTAGTTTTTCCCTCGAGCCGAGCAAGAGCGCTTGAAGAGGGAGTACCATTCCATCCGCCAAAGGGCGAGTGAAAATAGTACTGAGTACATGCAGCGTTTCCTCCGCCTAGCTGGTACTACAGAAGAACAGGCGAAGAACTTTCGTTGGGGTCTTCATAAGTCAATCCTTGACCATGTCATGTGTATACAGTTTACAGACGTTGCTCAGGTTGCGGATGCTGCACGCAACTTAGAAATCCTTCGTGACAGGGATGACTATGATAGGTCCGAACGTTCAGACAAGAGGTAAACCTTCAGTAATCAAATCTTTACGACCTTGTTTTATGTTTTACCTCCTTATCCTTATAATATGTACCGTTCAACTATTCTCCAGGCATAAGAGTGGAGACCGATATCAGTCGGCCACTCAGCAGAATAGTTACCGGGGTCATGATCAGAAAAATGACCGTCAAGGGTCTGACAGGCAGGGCGGTGGTGGTAACTACCGTAACAACAATAACAACAACTACTCTCGTGACAACAACAGGTCAAATCTTAATCGTTATCGTCTTTATCTGTTATATGATATGAATCTAACATCACGTCATGGTAACAGGAATTCTGGTGCTGGACGCGACCAAAGGAACAGAGGTCAGCAATCCCACCGATCTACCAACTCTGGTAAATCATTTGAAATAACAAGTTTATTCTCTATATGTCTCAAGGTTCATGTCTCATGATCTATCTTTGAATCAGGTTCCCAGCAGTCCAGGGTACCCTCTGAGGGTTATACTCACCCTGTTTGCAACACATGTGGACGTAGAACAACCCGGGAGAGTGTTCGGTCTTGCTGCTGGGTACTTGCTTCAAATTTGGCCAGCTGGTCATCTTCAGCGGAGACTGGCAAGAAGAAACACTAGTGCTAGTTCGTCTGGTCATGCTGACAAGAAGCCAGACGCATCAGGCCGTGTCTTTGCACTTACTCAGGATCAGGCCGCCAATACTTCAGGTACCATCACGGGTGCATTATTTATCTTCGGACGTGCAGTATTTGTTTTATTTGATACGGGTGCGACACATTCTGTGATATCTACCAAGTTTGCTTCATGTTTTACTATGACACCTATATTACTTGATCATGTATTATGTATATCCACGCCCATGAAAGACTCCGCACGTATTACCCATGTATATAGAGATCTTCCTCTACAGTTTGATGACAAGATTCGTTCAGTTAATGCACTTCCCTTGGATATGTGTGAATTTGACATAATTCTGGGTATAGACTGGTTAGCAGCACACCGTGCTATGATTGACTGTCATTCCCCGGTTTTCGGTTTTTTTGTTTTTTTTTTGTAATTTATTCGGCGTTATTCATGGCCTGAATTTTATTTATCATGGCTCCTTACGGAAAAAATCTATGAAGACATTTTAGCTTTAAAAGCACGTACCTACTATCGCATGGCTGTGAAGGGTTTTCTGGCTCCATTCATGACACAACTTCTGACGTTTCTTCTATTCATGATCAGCCTGATATTGCTTTCAGAATTTCATGGGAACGTATTTCGGAAGAACTTCCAGGAATACCTCCTATTCGCGATGTTGAGTTTAACATTGAGCTTATTCCCGGAGCTGAGCCTATCTCAAAAGCTCCTTATCGCATGGCACCGATTGAGTTAAAAGAGTTGAAGGGATCAGTTACAGGAGTTGTTGGAGCGAGGTTTTATTCGCCCGAGTGTATCGCCATGGGGTGCACTGGTTCTGTTTGTCAAAAAGAAGGAAGGTAGCATGAGATTATGTATTGACTACTGTGAATTGAACAAGATCACCATTCGTAATCGTTATCCCCTTCCACGTATCGATGATTTATTTGATCAGCTTCAGGGCGCTAAACATTTTTCAGATGATTTACGGATTTGGTTACCATCAGTTGCGCAGTGAAAGAGCAGGAACATTCCAAGACTGCGTTTCGCACACGTTATAGTCATTATGATTCTTGGTTATGCCTTTTTGGTCTCACGAATGCTCCAGCGTATTTATGGACTTGATGAACCGGTTTTCATGAATTCTTAGACAAGTTCGTCATCGTGTTCATTGATGATATTCTGGTCTCTTCTAGTTAAAGAAGAACACGAGGAGCATTCCGCACTAATTCTCAGATTTTTACGACAGGAGAAAATTATATGCCAAGTTTTCAAAGTGCGAATTTTGTTGGTAAAGGTGGCATTTCTGGGTTCACATTGTTTTCAGCAGAAGGAATTACTATGGATCGCGAAGGTTGAGGCTGTCACTAGTGGCAGACCGACGTCTGTGACCGAAGTACGGAGTTTTCTTGGATTAGCAGGTTATTACCGCAGATTCGTAGAGGGTTTCTCACGATTAGCCTTACCCTTGACTAAGCTAATGCGAAAGGGCGAGAAGTTTGTATGGAATGAAGAGCGAGAAAAGAGCTTTGAAGAGCTTAAGCAACGTTTGGTTTCCTCGCCTATTCTTACTCTTCCATCTGGTACAGGTATAAATATATGATATTCTTCAGATTTTACGTGATGCTTTTAAGAAAGGGTCTTGTGTGTGTTACTCATGCAGCATGGGAAGTGATTGCTATGCTCACGAGCAACTAAGCCCTATGAGGTGAACTATCCTACTCATGATCTGGAGTTAGCAGCCATTGTCTTCGCTCTCAAAATTTGGAGACACTATCTTTATGGCGAATCATGTGATATTTTTACCGATCATAAGAGCCTTAAATATATTTTCACTCAGCGAGAATTAAATATGAGACAGAGGCGTTGGTTGGAGTTATTGAAGGATTATGACACCAACATTCAGTACCATCCGGGTAAAGCAAATGTGGTGGCTGATGCTTTGAGTAGGAAGTCGGGTATGATAGCCGGTATCAAAGTGGAAGAAGGGATTATTCGTGACCTTGAGCGTTTGGATATCGAGTTATGTGTTCGTGGACAGAATGGTTTCTGGGCTAGTCTGAGGGTTGAGCCTAACCTAATTTCTCAGATTAAGGCAGCTCAGAAGGATGACGAGAGGAAATCTGGGCAATTATTTAGAATATTGATCAGCAGACCGAGTTTCGCGTTGATGACGATGGCATTTTATGGCAGGGTACTAAATTATGCGTACCAGAGGATCCTACACTTCGGGAAGCCTTGATGACTGAGGCTCATAGTTCTCCATTTTCGATTCATCCAGGTTCGACGAAGATGTACCACGATCTCAAGCAACACTTTTGGTGGAGTGGTATGAAGCGCGATGTGGCTACGTTTGTGTCAAAGTGTTTAATCTGTCAGCAGGTTAAGATTGAACACCAACGTGCAAGTGGGCTATTGCAACCGTTAGAGATTCCTGTTTGGAAGTGGGATGAAATATCCATGGATTTTGTTACCGGGTTACCACGGACTCAGAGGAAGCACGATGCTATCTGGGTTGTTGTAGATCGCTTGACTAAATCGGCACATTTTCTTCCTATCCGTAAGGATTACCCCGTTAGTAAATTAGCAGAAATGTTCCAAACAAGATATGTTCGATTAACACGGTACTCCGTCAGCAGATATATCAGGGGAATTAGGGATCCACGTTTCACGTCTCATTTCTGGAAGGGTTTACAGAAAGCTTGGGGAAACCAGGCTCAAAGTTTAGGTACAAGCTTTTCATCTGAGATCGACGGACAGTCGGAGCGTACGATTAAACATTAGAGGATATGTTTCGTTTCATGTGCTTTAGAATGGGCAGGAAATTGGGATGACATATATATGTCTAGCGGAGTTGGAATACAATAACAGTTGGATGCGAGGCATTTAAATGCGCTCCTATTCGAGATGTTGTATGGTAGGAATTGTCGTCCCATATTTTGTTGGGATCAGGTCGGTGAACGTATTATTGAGGGTTCGGAGATGATTGAGGTGACTAATGAAAAGGTCGCCGTCGCCAGGGAAAAGCTTAAGGAAGCTCAGACTCGTCAGAAGAGTTACGCCGACAGACATCCCAGGGCGTTAGAGTTCCAGCCGGGTGAACATGTTTTCTTGAAAGTATCACCTACACGTGGGAGTAGGGTTTTGGTATCAAGGGAAAGCTTAGTCCTCGTTTCATAGGACGGTTTGAGATTCTTGATCACGTTGGTATTCAGTGAGGTTTCCTATCATTTGGCGTTACCTCCTCAGCTATCTCATGTTCAAAATGGTGTTCATGTATCTTATACTCAGAGGTTACAAGTATCATCCTCTTCACGTTGTCTCTTATCCATTCGATCAGATCCGTGAGGATTTATCTTATACGGAAGAGCCTGAGTCTATTCTAGACCGTCAGGACAGAGTCATGAGGAACAAGACGATCCCTTTTGTCAAAATTCTTTGGAGGAATCATCCCGAGCGGGAAGCTACTTGGGAGACCGAGGAGTCTATACGGAACTTCTTATCCTCATTTCTTCTATGAGATCTGTATGTTCTTTTCAGTCGTATCATGTTTCTAATTCGAGGAGGATTTTCTTTTTGGGGGGAAGAGTTGTAAAACCTAAAAATCTCAATAAGAGTAAAATGACCAAAATGCCCCTAATGAAAGAAAAATGCATAAAAGCTTAAATAAATTCATTTAAGTGTTAGAAATTATGAAAATACAAAATATGGCAATTATAAAATTTTGCAAGATTAAAATACATTATGTTATACAAGAAAAATAATTAATAATTATTATATATTATGCCGAAATAATATGTATTTATATATTTATACTTTACAAATTATAACAAATAAAATTAGGATAATTATGAAATAAATTAGGCAGTTTTTAAAATCTGAGATCTTATCAAATAAAAGGCCCAAATTTCGGCATAAATCACCTATCTTAATTCCTTATACATTTTTCATTTGTAAAATCACTAAAAACAAATGCACCGAACCCTAATAAAATCAATAGGCGGCACATAAGATTTTTCCAAGGCAAAGACGGATTTTTCTAAGGTGATTTGAAGGTCAAGGATTGTGGGAAAAATAGTGAGAAAGATTGTGGAGGCTTGGTTTGATTTCGGGTATTGGTTTTGTTCGATTATCTCCACCGAATTTTATAAATCCATAGAATCATCAATAATTATCAAAGATCGCATTAAGCATGAGTAGCTTCCATCTTCTTATCCATCTCTTTCCGTTACTGCTGGACATAAGGTACGGATATTCCGTCCTTTCAGTAAGGACATTCTTTCTTTTCATGATTCATCCCCAGAACTGCTATGCTTCCCCATTTTTATGTCTTTTGCCATGATCCCTTACATGTTGATTTCATGACTTATTCTATTGCCCGAGCTATATATATATATATATATATGCATGACCATGATTTACATGACTTACCACCTAGTCATGGAGGTACCATGACCGTGACACATGAGGCACCTGTGTCACGACTCTTTCGCGTTGAGAGTGATTTCACGCGGCGTCCCTTTTCATGTTACCAGATTATATTTCATGTTTGGCCATTATTATTCAGGGGCGTATGGGTGCATCCTAGTTTACATGTTTACACGTTCATGGTGATTGGTTGGTGTGTGCTCTACATCCCATCACATTGGAGCTGATCCCTCCACCCATATTATTATAAGAGGTCACCCCTCTATTACATGTTGAGGCAGCCCCTCTATTATATGCATGTATTCACGACATTATTATTATGACATGTATGATTATATGAGCTCGTGGGCATTCCTTATTATTTATGTTTATACTATCCATGAAATTTCATGACATCTTTACTTCGTATTACCATGCTTTACATGTTTATTTCCTATTCTTCATGACGCATTCTCCAGGTTTCCTCATGACACTTTTGATCTCTCCGCTGCTCTATATTTACTATCCAGGATTCATACTTATTAATTACATTGTTATTATATCCGTTCACTGAGCGTTATGCTCAGCCGTATTTCTTTCTCTTTCTTATACGGCAGGTATCTAGAGGGAGATTGGGCATGAGAGAGTGTGTGCTTAGGAAGTGACCTATTTAGCTTCCTTTCTTTATATCGCAGACATTTTGATGTGCTATACTATCTTGGACACATGTTTCGTCCCTTAGACTTCTTTTACGTTATTCATGTTGATCTCATAATTGGGAGCCGATGTTTGATTCCGGCTTTCCACCTTGTCCTATGTTATCATTTATGACTTTATGCCTTTATTATGCTTTGATATGACACTATGATTATGACGTTTCGGCCTCCTTTCCAGAGTGGGTTGTTACAGCTTCTGACTAGGGTTTAGTGATTGGCAAATGGAGGCTAGCCACCTTACCTTTTGCATGTAGGGGGCTTGGTGTTTATTCTGCATGTAATGTTTTGAACTATGCGTTTCTTGCGTCACGGATGCAGTCTGTTGGCTTTCAGACTAAGCTTCTTCGGCCAACTGGTATTGTAGCTTCTGGGCCTACATTAGATTATGCTTTGTATGTGTTTAATACGTCAATAGAGATTAACATTTTGAAAGATATATATTTCACACAGGTTACTAATACTGCAGAATCCACCTTTTCTTTATCTCCTCAACAGATGACTTTATTGGAAATTCATTTGGAGGCCCATAGTTAAACGTAGTCCAGGAAAAGTGTTGTCTCCATTGAGCATTCAGGGGGAGAAACATTTGAAGTCACCTTTCTGTTGAGGAGAATACAGAAAAAACGTGTTGATTCTGCAAGTATTAGTCACCAGTGAAATAAAACATCTATACACCCACATAACCAAATCAATCTACAACTCCCAACCACCCCCCCTCCTACACTACCATCCCATACCCCACCAACCCCCACCCAAAACACCCACCCCTCCCCCCCCCCCCCCCTTCCCCCCCCCCCCCCACCCCCCCCCCCCCACCACCAACACACACCAACTTCTGGGATTGCTAGGGCTCGGGGGTTTCGATTTGTGGTGTAGGACAGGCTCTATGAACGGTAAGGACTGTACCGTTGTGTGTTATGTGATCGGTTAAGGCGGTCCCTTTATTTCTTCTCCGCGGTTCAAGTATGAGGCTAAGTGCGGGTGAATAATGGTACATTTTTTTCCCATTCTATACTTTTTTTAGGTGAACTTGATAAGGATACAATGGTCTTATTGAAGCGAAATTCGGAAAGTTCTATGTGACTAAAGACATTGGAGCACTGGTGCTCATGTTCACATTTATAGCAGAATTTAGCTTTTGCTATAACTAGAGATGCAAAGACCGAAATAGTATCTCGACTTCCCACTAATTTTCTGTCATATCATAATTTCTAATGAAAAGTGAGGTTTTTATAATAATAATAATAATAATAATAATAATAATAATAATAATACCAACAATAATAATAATAACAAAGGAAAAAGGTAAACATAAAAAGTTTAAGAGTGAGTTGCAAATTTCGTCGCTCTTTAAAGTTTCGTTAACAGAACACGAGGGTATGTTAGTCATTTCGCAGGCTTTTGATCTTTACTAACGGAAAAAATAACGACTGTTTTGCTCCGGTGGCTATTTGGCAATGCCACATTAGCCTTATTGGTATTTTTTGTATAAAGTTTTGTAATGGCTTTTTTTGTAATTGTTCAAAAACTTTAAGAAAAATTTGTAATTTACCCTTTAAGAAAAGGGAGATAGTCAGATGAATAAAAATATGAGATAATCCTGAGATTGCAAAAAAATTACAAAATTATATTCACATAATAACTTGACAACATGGAGTGGAGAAAATATAATGTACGATGTAGTATAACGAGGTAGGTTACTCGCGCTCCGCCGCGGGGAGCGAAGGACTAACGCTGCAATGGATCAGATAAACCTCAAGGGCTATTTGTGTTTTAATTGTTAAAAAAAGATAAGTTAATACGGTCGTTAAGTAACGACCGCGACCCAATGACAATTTTTATGAAGCTGTAGAGAAAAAAATTAATATTAAAACTAATAGTCGTTAGTACTTAAGACAGTAGTAGTGGGGGGCGCGGGAGGGGGGGTATTTGGTATGTTTGTTGTTTTAAAATGAGGCTAGTTTTTGTAATTTGACACATAGTGTGAGGGACTATTTCATAAATACTGCTCAGGTGAGAGATCGGCGTAATCCGGGTCGGGTTGCGTGTCAGGTAATGGACGGGTTTGTTGTGAGGGTGATTTTCAAGGCAGGGGTGAGTTGTAGGATCGGGCAATCCGACGGTTTTGCCGGGGATTAGTCTGTATAATTATATAGATTTTAGTACACTTTCTAGATCATCTTGAATGGTATTTTGCAATGTTTTGAAAACCGGGTCTCTTATCGACCCGGTTTCGGTGTCCCGGGTCACCGGTTTCACGGTTGGCCGACGGGGTCAACCCGGTTTTTCGCAAAAAGAAAAATATAAAATAATAATTAAGATATTTGCAATAATACAAAAAAGTATATATATAAATTATGAATATACTTATATTTAGCCACCCTAAAATACGAATACTACAAAATTGATACATGTAACAAATATAATTCCGATTGCAAAATATATATAAAAAACTTTACTTTATTTGATAAAAAAACATGATAAATAAACCAAAACCCGGCCGGGTAAACAGTGGTCGTCGAGACCGGATTATTTCGGGTTTCGAAATATGAAAACCCGGTTTTTAATTTGACTCCCGTTTTTTTCGACCGGAAACAACCGGTTTCAAGCCGGTTTGACCCGGCCGGTTGTCGCGAAAAAGGGTTTCGCAAAACATTGGTATTTTGTAAACTTTGCTTTATAAATATATCAATGACTTGATGATGCTAAGTAATTGTAAAAAGAAGAGATTTCATTCAAATAGTAAATGACTTTTTGGTCTTATTAAGCTTGACCCGCTTATCTTATATTTCATTATGTTTTAGGCAAGATACCAAAGATTTATTTAATCGACCAACGTGTGTTGCCTTGTCACGAAATATCTATGAAATGAGTTCACATATGCCTTATGCACATTCTTGTTTTTAGTAGTTATAAGTTTTACATAAACCTCATTTGGTTATAGAAAACAAGAAGAAAGAATACAATTCTTTGTTTGCACAAAACGAAACCCAACTTTAATACATCCAACATATAGGAAAGCATCAAATCTCATCCCCATTTAATACCCTCACCCAATCCACACCCATCTCATTCCCTCCAACGCGCCACCTCTTTTCCCGCCTAAAAAACATCTTCCAGTCAAACCCACGCGCCACCACTTTTTCAACTCTTACACACATATATAAAAACAAAACAAATAAACCCTTTATAAACAAATATAAATGAAACACTGTCTCCCTAAACTTAAAAACCTCATTTACAAAGCCAGAAATCTCTTAACCGTAGCCGCCGTCTCTTCAACCGCCGCCGCCACCGCCACCTCAGCCGCCGCAACAAAACCCTCATCTTTTACCTCCGCCGCCGTCAAAATGGACGATCTCCAAACCCTAAAAACCCGTCTTTGCATAATTGGCAGCGGCCCGGCCGCCCACACCGCCGCCATCTACGCCGCCAGAGCCGAAATCAAACCAATCCTCTTCGAAGGATGGATGGCTAATGACATAGCTGCCGGCGGTCAGTTAACTACCACAACTGATGTGGAAAATTTCCCCGGTTTTCCGGAAGGCATATTAGGGTTTGAGTTAATGGAAAGATGTAAGAGTCAGTCTGTTAGATTTGGAACTGAGATATTTTCGGAGACGGTTAATAAGGTTGATTTTAAGTCGAGTCCGTTTAAGGTTTTTACGGACTCGAAAACTGTTTTATGTGATGCTGTTGTGGTTGCTACTGGGGCTGTTGCTAGAAGGTTGAGTTTTCCTGGGTCTGGGGATGGTGCGGATGGGAAATTGGGGTTTTGGAATAAGGGGATATCCGCTTGTGCTGTTTGTGACGGTGCCGCGCCTATTTTTAGAGGAAAGGCGTTGGCGGTTATTGGTGGGGGTGATTCTGCTATGGAGGAAGCAAATTTTTTGACCAAGTATGGGTCTAAAGTTTATATTATTCATAGGAGGGGGGAGTTTAGGGCGAGTAAGATTATGCAGCAACGTGCGATGAATAATGAGAAGATTGAGGTGATATGGAATTCGGCTGTTGTGGAAGCGTATGGGGAGGAAGGGAAGTCGACTTTGGGTGGTTTAAAGGTTAAGAATGTTGTCAGTGGTGAGGTTTCGGATTTGAAGGTGAATGGGCTGTTTTTTGCGATTGGGCATGAGCCTGCGACTAAGTTCTTGGATGGGCAGTTGGAGCTTGATTCGGATGGGTATGTTGTGACTAAACCAGGGAGTACGGTTACGAGTGTGAAGGGTGTTTTTGCTGCTGGTGATGTTCAGGATAAGAAGTATAGGCAAGCTATTACTGCTGCGGGTTCTGGTATGTGAATCAATTGTGGTGACTTATTTGACTATGTTTTTAGCAATCTATTGAAAATTGTTGCTTGCTTGCTTATAAATTGATGCTTATCAATTATCACTTCAACTAATTTATTCATCTGCCATGTCATACATGTGTATATGTCTATTAGGTTTACGTGTATATCCGTACATGTTACATTAAACAGGATTTCCTAGACGTTACTTGGGGCATTTGGGTTGGCAATATCATCATGGTAAAACTGTTGATGGAAGCTATTTTCTATGGCTTGTTAGTGAACTTGATAGATGTATTCAGCTTTATTTTTGTTAGGTTTATGATTTATTAGGAATGGAGAATGGGAGGGATGTGTAACTAGTCAAAATGGGTATTTAATTGTCGCGGTAGGTATGACTTGGGCTTGGTGACCCGGAACACTTGTTCGTTAAATATTTGTAGCCTATCTTAGGTAAGTAGTGTGTCAAAGATAATTAAAAAATCTGTATAATTTCAACATTAATTTGATTTTAATTTGGAATGTTTTATGCATTATGCATACACTTTTTGGGACTTTCAACCGTTTGATTGGTTCAATCCATTTGATCTCCCTGACTTGACCCATTAGTTAAGATATATAAGTGAATCAACTCATTCATATGTAAAAGGCTCAGGAAGAGTATTGGCATTTGGCACCTTGTTATAGTGGAGAAGGTTTTACAGATATGTGAAGTTAATCGCTGTAGAGTTGAAGTCTTGAATTGTAGATAGATCATATGGAAGTACAAGCTATGCAAATGTTTGGAAAGTTGCTGTATGAATAGGGGTAGGATCCACAAGAACTTGGGTGAGAGTTTGAGACCTTTATAATTTGTATTTACTAATAATGGCAACGAAATATCTTGCCCATGTGATTTACACATAAAAAGGTTAAAGCTTCCAATAATAGCAATGAAGTTTCCAGACATGGTTTAAGAACGAAAAAAGGAAAGGATTAAAGAATGATTACGCATTGGATGCATGTATGATTTAAAAAGATAATTTGGTGTATTATTCCACACGAAGCTTCTCACCCACTACATTCTAGATGCAGATATGATTCTAGAAAACGGGCCTGCATGATTTTAAAAGTACTAAAGTAGGATTAGACATGATGTATAATTGACACTGCACTGCGCTTGTATGGTTCTCGAAATGATTAATATATTAGTTAGCATACTAGATTCTTATTGTGCAACGGTAATCTTCTACTTTTTTCCTAGCTTTTTATATGCTATTTTCTCTTAGTTACCAATTGCGCTTATTATGTCGAACTATAGTTTGGATTGGTATCCAGAATGTTTGGGTTAGGACAATCAAACTAGCATTTAAATTTAAGTTGGGATTAGGAAGGCATGATGGAAGCAAGAGAGGAGCAAAGTGATCTATTTTTTGAGATATATTTCATGGTCTAAGCAAGCGCATGTGGTTTGTGTTCCTAAAAAATTGCAGCTTATTAACAATTCCTTGCAATTGTACATAGAGTACTATAAGACCTAGCATCCTAAAGTTAGAGTACTATAAGACCTAGCATCCTAAAGTTGACAAAATGACAGTTCACATCAGCCCGCAAGTTGCAAATAGACCAGTGACATTTTGACTAAACACTTCATCATAAGGCATATAAGCTTAGATTATAGTAGGAAATGCTAACCAATGATCTGATTAAAGGGCTATTGCAATAAAGTTGTGTGGAATTTATAACATATCATATGATATTAAGTATGATGTGTGTAGCTGAAAATTTGATATGTATGTAATTTATACGTGACTTATATTTATTTGCCTGGTTTTATGAAGGTTGCATGGCGGCTCTGGATGCTGAACATTACCTACAGGAAATTGGATCCCAGGTAGGGAAAAGTGATTGATTTCAAGATTGCTGATGCTTCTTAGAACATTATAAAGAAGTCGTTCATTGAAATTGGTAAAGACAAGTTCTATTATTAGCATGTCTTGGAACTTGGCTCATTTTCTTGCTGAAAGGCATTATTAAACTGGCGTGTTACGACATTAAAGCATTGCTATTTGTTTCTTAATGTTTTACCTGGAATTGCCATTTAGTTTATGTGTTTGTTAATATTTGCTTACCTCGATAAGTATTTAGTGGATGAGCTTGTGAGTTCATTTGTTGTTGCCGCTTGCGTTTGTTGGCCAATATACCACCAAAGTGACATGTAGTAAGGAAACTAATGTCCTCACTATGAGGTTCTAGGGTTCAAATCTCACCTGGTACACATTTTAGTCAAGAATCGTCTTCCCTTGGTGCCTGAATAGGGAAAACCTCATCTGTTTTCTTGTATTTGTCTGCAATCACTCTACTATTTCCAGATCATGTAAATGCCATTTGCAGCTTATAGGCTGTAAGGAGTATTTGTTAAAGAACCAGAGTTTATTGATCTTTTTCATAAGCTGCTATGCTTATAGACATTTGAACAGGTAAAACCAAAATGTATGGAAAGCTCCGCCCGCCGTGCAATCAGCTGTAGATATGATTGTAGGGGCTTGCATACTAGTATGAGAATTTTGTTTCCTCTTAAATTCTGATCTGACACAGATTTTCTTGCTTTAAGATCCTTGAAGAATCTTTTTTTTGCAATATTATTCGTAACATGTGGTCATGAGAGACTATTGTTAATGTGATCTAAAGAACTATAAAGTCCACAACTTTTTCCGGATGACAAGCTTTCCATGGAACTTCATGTTTATCATGTATTGTCTTGTACTTTGGAAATATAGATGGTAAACCGTTTTTAATACATCCCTTGAAAAGAACTAGTGGGAAGTTGCTCACATGAAAGCTTTGAATATTTGCCATTTAAGCTTTTGCACTTGTCACTCGGATCTGCATGAAAGATCTCTACAAGCACATTAGCAAATACCCAATTTAAGCTGCCAAATTTGCATATGATTTTTCTGGCTACTACTATTGCCAATTTGAATAATTAATTGACTTTGTTGCTTACTTGAAGTTCTAAGCTTGGATGATGGTACATGATGACCATATGTATGGACCAAGTGGTAGTATATATCAGCTTCTGTTTCTCAACGACGATGAGTAGATTACGGCATCATAGTTATAAAGTCATGGTTCTCGCTATTGTTATCAGTTCTTACCTCAAATGATTCTTCCAAAGTAAACTGGCCCATGTGCATATGTCGAATGAAGTTCATTAACAATTAACAATATGCTAGGAAAGTACTTCTAAACGATGTCTATGTACAACAGTGAAGAAGACACTAACACGCTATGTTGCTGAATTATTGGAAACTCATTTTTCTAGGACCTGATCCTCTACATTGGTGTCTTAAACTATATTTTGAAGCATGATTGTAAGAAATAGTTGGTAAAATAACTTTGCATAAAGCAGGTGAACACACTTGAAAGACATGAGAAATTAGCAAATCTATGTTCTTATTACCTGTATAACTACTTGTGGCAACACTTTAATAGGGGTATAGCATAATATGAGAATATTACCAACAAAAACAGTCAATTATATCAAACTATGAGAGTTTAAATTTGAATCCAAAACTTAGCATACAATATTGACCCCCATATTAATATATGTCAATATAAAAAAGGTTCATTGTTGTCGTTTCTCCAAATTTTCCGGCATAAGTTTGGCCGGAAATGTTATAAACGAAAACAAATACGTGCTTAGGTGGCCTATAAACTATTTTCGAAAGGTGAAAGACCTTGGTGAAAAAAGTTGAATTCTTATGTGACCTTCACACACGTATCCCATCTTTGAATCTGACAGATATCCAAATTATGGTAAACGTTTAATGTGTTTCAATTAAGTTTTTAGTTTGCCTCATTAGTGTGTCGTACTGTTTCTATTCTGATTGCAAATTGTTCAAGAATTTAAAGTTCAACTCACAATTATCTTTCTTATAACCACACTTTTTCAAATCATTAATCACTTGTAAGTATCGAATATAAGTATCAAGCAACAACTCTCCTTCAATAGCTTTGAAAGTCTCGTACTCATACAAAACTACAGCTTTCCTATCTTGTTCACCATACTCAGAACCACGCATATGCCTTTCAAGTGCATCCCATAACTCTTTAGCAGAATCGTTGCTGTCCATAAGAGAATAAATGTCATTTGCACGCCCTTGAATCAAAAGTTATCTAGCAAGACGATTAGTCTTTCAAAACTTTTTATCTTAAGCAGTCCACATTGACTTGTCTTTAAGAGTAGGTGGAACATTTGATGTAGTTTTAGCAGGTGCCACTTGAGCAACAACAAGCAATGGGTGTTCACCATGCTTAATAGAATGAATCATTGCTTCACCATCCGTTTGCTCTTCAAGATAATTCATAAACCGTTCACACCACTGAGAATATTCACCCCGATACAACAACGGTATCCGCATTTTCGAACCAACCGTAATCACGTTACGACCCATCTTGTCTTTTAACAAATATCCTGATAATCAACGAATAATCCCGACAAGCGTGCTCAATTAATCACCACAAACTAATATCCCGCAAACAAATATTATTTAGTTCTCAATTAAAACTGTAGACAAAAAATAATTCAAAAAATTCGACACAAAAATTTTAATCAATCCTCGATTATCTACACACAATCAAAACCGTACACCAAAATTTATACTACCAATTTACCCCAGCCTTATTGATATACACAAAAAATAATTGCCAGCCTAAAACTTGTTATAAAGTTGTTCCAATTTCCAGCCCAAAATAATTACACGCCCAAATTGACTATTAAAATTCGGATCCAGTCCATACTTTCGATTCACTCACACACCTCTTAAAAGCCCATATTTCCTAACCCTACCACAAGACTACAACTTACCTAAACCTAATTCACTAGTTCACAAAAACACATACGCAGCCACCACAAATAAAATCACAATACCTCTCTCTCTTGCTATAATACGAATCACAAAAAAATGCTAATACAAACAAGAATCACTTTCTTTTGTTTACTTTAATCACAAAAATAAACGAGACCCCTTTTATATCTTTAAAGCTTTTCGAAGAACACCCAAAGAGAATAACACAGGTATGTTTTATGCTTGATTGTATGTTTTTCGTTTTTCTCTTTTAAAGCGAAACAAAAGAAAAGGATTAAACTTTTTAGTTTTGTTTTTTCTTGAAATTTATGATCTACGAAGAATGGGTTTTATAATGATATGTGCTTTGTTAAATTCTAGTAATATATTTACAAATCTCAATAAAATATTTTAATATATATTAACTATATTATCATTTAAAAATATATAAAAAAGCTAAAAAAACCTCATTTTGGGCTGGCTAAGCCCGGTTCAAACCGTTAAGGCCAAAAATAGGTCTAATATTTTGGTCAGGCTTAAGCCTAAACTTTTGTAAAATATAAATGTACGAGTTTTTTTTGGCCCAATCAAGCTTGACACAGCCCGTGCTTTAGCAATATTTCCCAAATTTTATTTATTTATTATTTATTATTTTTATTTTCATAATTTTATTTGGGGATTATTCCATATATATCGTACTTAAACACAATAATGTCATATATACATAAAATACAAGTTTTAAATGCATGTAATATAATGTACTTAAAGCATACTTTAGGGAAATATAAAATTATGATGTTTAAATTTGAGAAATATGAAATTGTCCCTTTTTATTTGTATTATAAAATTGTGAAATAAAAAAATGAAACATAAAATATAATTTAATTAATCAAAACTAGTAAAACATTAAAAAACACAAAGCATTCTTATCTTAATAAAATGGATTAAACTTTTTTAAAAAAATACCAAATGAAAACTATAAAATTGTAAAACAATAAGAAATAAAATAAAATATGTCTTGTCAATTAGGGGCACCCGATCAAAATAGCAAAACAACCGCATTCATTTTGTTTTCATCTCTCGACCCCACACACTCCATCACCCTCCGTCATCGCTCTGAAACCCTAACTCCGTCACAGTCCGTCATCGGAACCCTATCTCCGTCATATTTCGGCCACACTCAGTCACCGAATCTCTAACTCAAGCGATTTCGATACATCAATTTGGTTAATCTCTATTTCCTTTTTTTTTATCTTCAACAATCATCTTTGTTATTGTAATATTCAGTTTAACCTAATTATTAATGCTGCGTTGAACTACTTATTCAATGGATGAATTGTTATATTTTTTGACTTAAGCTAATTTTATGGCCGAAAACCTATAATATTAGCCATTCGAAGATAGTTTAATTTACTGTAATTCTCTTGTGGTTTTAAGTGAATAGTTTATATTTGATTATTACAAGTTGTGTGTCAATATTAGAGTCCAGTTTTTGATACAAGGGACGATAAACGTATTGTTTATAGATGATGATTTTTTTAATTGATGTTTTTGTGATATAATTTTATGAATGAGGAATTTGAATGCCTAAAGAGCTAGGTATCATGTTTTGTATACGATTTGGACTGCCTTAGAAGAATGACATGTTTTAGTTGAGGTTAAGAGACGTCACGAGTGTCTTGGACTTTGTTACAGACATTTCAAATATGCTAACTTTTGAGTTAGCGATGCATGTAAATTCACCTGAATAGGAAAGTATCCTTTTATTGAATCTGGACTATAAAAACAATAGTTCGTACACATGCAACATATTTTAGGTAACCACTAATCCTTTGAGATATGATTTCACCAGTGTATGCTAATAGTATTTGCACTAATTGATGTATAATAGGTTGATTACACGAAGTAGGCTTAATACATGTATCTTGTGAAAATAGCAAAAACAAGCAAAAGAGGAATAACTATTACATGATAATGGTTGTTGTTGTCTGTTTTCTTAGATGTTGTAACGATTAGAATTAGTTCAAAGTGTTTGCTATCATTGATGATTTTATTGCATCAAAATGAATGTCACTTAGTTTTTTAATAATTAGGTCTTGTTTGATGTAGTGATTGATGAAATAGAAATGATGAGAATCAGTAGCCGAAAGATGTAGTCTAATTTAGTTATTAGCAGTTTTTATTGATCGATAATTGTTGATTTTTGTTATTAGGTTTTGTTCTTGTTCTCGCTGAGATTAGTTTCACTTTGATGAAGTGTTTGCTATCATCGATTTAATTGCATAAAATCGAATGTTACGTAGTTTGCATATATTATGAGAACTATTAAGAAGCTAGAACAAAGATACAACAAGGATTTTCACCCCTCGCCTTGCGGCAGGATATCTAAGCAAAAGTTAATAGTGTTACGTTATTAATTTGAAGCTGTTGATTGAGTGTTTTTTGAGTGTTTTGTGCTGTTTGGTTGTTACTGTTATGTTTTTTAGTTGCGAGTCGTTGAACAACCATTTGAATAATGTGCGAATATTAGACGTTTCTATGCGTTTAGTTTGATTATATTATATTTATTGTTTGCGGCTGGTGGTGAGTGTTTTTAGTTATTAGTTTGTTACCCGTATCGTTTTGTTATTAGTTTCATAGGGTTTTAAAATCCGGCTGTGAGTCGTCAAGCCGTTTGTTGAACCTTTTTGTAATATTAGGTTTTTGCTATCTACTGATGTTTGTCTTTATGTTAGATTTCATTAAAAGTGTTAATTGATAAGTTGCAGCCGGTAATGAGTTTGATGTAGGGTGTTAGAACGTAATCCATACTTTTCGACTCCTATCTTATTTTGTCTTGAGTTTTGTTTTCATGTAAGAACCTATGGGTTCTATAGTTATGCAATCAGTATGTTTTTGTTAACAAACTTATGCGTTCTAGAGTTATGGATTAAGTATGTTTTCGTTAAGAAACTTACTAGGCACATAGAGCATTTTGCATGTTTGAGCTGCTTCATGGGCTTGACCAGACCGGTCTTGGGGTCGCAAGGAAAATGGTCTTCAAGAGCATATGCACAGAAACATAGCCCACATTTTTAACAATTTAAGGTGATTTTATGTATCTTATGATGTGTGTGGCAATTACTTTTTAGTACCATTTCACAAGCAGCGGGCTTAGGTCGTCTCTCTCTTTCCTTCCCTGGAGAGGCCTTGATACCAACAACGGGCTTAGTTGGTCTCTCTCTAAGCTTTCGTGAAGACATTATAGCGGGCTTAGGTCGTCTTTGTCTTAGCTTCCCTGGAGAGGCCTTGATACCAACAACGGGCTTAGTTGGTCATGATGACTGGAAAGGAGAAGAGCACACGTAATTCATTAATTTTTAATCCATAAATAAATCAAATGAAAATGAAACATACAATAAAAAAACAATCACGAAATCTAAAGGGATGTTGAATATAGCTTTATAAAAGTGCTTATTGCTTTTTAATAAGTAACTTCAATCACATCTCATACTACTATCTTTTGGATAAAAATATAACCATCTTTTTCAACCTGCTTAATTCGAGTAACTATTTATTTTATAATAAGCAACAAATAAACATCTTATTCAAGCCCTCAGAACTGCTAACATGCTTAAATGGGCTGCTATAAACACTTAAATAAACTGGGATCAAATAATAAGGAAGTCATACCCAAGAAGAATGACATAATTTTAAAAACTCATTTCATATGCAGCTATGTAAGTATAGAGATGAAATACATCCCTTATTTTTTTCACATTCATATAAAATGAGTGGCTAAGATAACATTAACCTGTCCTAACTCAGCAACGAGTCGTGTCCCGAGATTAGTGCACACTTTTATTTCAGTTTGTCCCAACCCAAAACACGTGTCCACTTTCAAGTTAGTTTACTAACTTTCTCTCCTTTTACTCTCAATCACGAATTGCATTCAAGTGTGTACCAGTGTTGCACAAGGTCTCAAAACTGGGTTTTGAAGTATTTGAACAATTGTCTCATGTCTCTAAACATAGTTCTAGCGTCTTGTTCTATATATGAACAATTATATGGTCCTATATATAAAACCAACCCGTATACTCCCTCCCTAGACTAATTATTCACTGCAAGGTAGCCGACCACACTTAATTACCTCCCCCCCCTAGCGAGTTTTACAACCGTGGTTTGTACACGTTAGGACAGATTAATGTTATCTTAGCCACTCATTATATATGAATGTGAAAAAAAATATGGGGATGCATTTCAGCTCTGTTCAAAATATTTCGTATTCTTCTTGGGTATGACTTCCTTATTACTTGATCTCAGTTTATTTAAGTGTTTATAGCAGCCTATTTAAGCATGTTGGCAGTTCTGAGGGCTTGAATAAGATGTTTATCTGCTGCTTATTATAAGATAAATAGCTTCTTAAATTAAGCAGGTGGAAAAAGATGGTTATATTTTGATCCAAAAGATAGTATGAGATCTGATTGAAGCTGCTTATTAAAAAAGCAATAAGCACTTTTATAAAGCTATATTCAACATCCCCTTAGATTTCATGATTGTTTTTTATTGTATGTTTCATTTTCATTTGATTTATTTATGGATTAAAAATTAAGCTAAGACAGAGACGACCTAAGTCTGCTATCATGTCTCCATAGAATCTTAGAGAGAGACCAACTAAGCCCGCTGTTAGTATCAAGGCCTCTATAGGGAAGCGAAGACAGAGACGACCTAAGCCCACTGCTTGTGAAATGGTACTAAAACGTAATTGCCACACACATCACAAGATACATAAGATCACCTTAATTTGTTCAAAATGTGGGCTATGTTTTTGTGCAAATGCTCTTGAAGACCATTTTCCTTGTCTTCACGACCCCAAGACCGGCTCCTTGTCATGCCCGCGTTGCAGCGGTGCATGCAAATGCTCTATGTGCCTGGTAAGTTTTTTAACGAAAACATACTGAATCCATAACTCTAGAACGCATAAGTTTCTTAACAAAAACATACTGATTCCATAACTTTAGAAGCCATAGGTTACGAAAACAGAACTCAAGACAAAATAAGATGGGAGTCGAAAAGTAGTATGGATTACGTTCTGAGTAGATAGCAAAAACCTAATATTACAAAGAGGTTCAACAAACGGCTTGACGAAATGTTTTTGTTAAAATGATTTTCTTTTGAAGCAACGAAAAACGATGGAAATAATTTTCCTTTTAGGTGAGCACTGAGTGTTCGATAAATATCCCCAATGAGGTTCGTTTTTTGTATAGATTTTAGCTAGAATGTCAAATACCTCAATTTGTGTTTTTTATTGGAACATTTTTCTAGGTTCGTTTGTTTATTCAGATATAGAGAGCCAATTAGAGTTTTCTTCTCTTGTTCTTTTCCCTTTTTGTGAAAAAGTGATCTATTATCATTCGGCTTCCTGTCTCTAATAATGACAGTTTTACAACCTTTATTTATTTTTAAATCTTGTATCGTATAAGACCAACAACCTTCGATTATTTTCGTTTGAACAAGCAAAAATATCGTTCTAGTATATACTCGTGCTGCATGACGTTCAATTGCCAACTTTGTCTCACACTTTGGAGCTGCATCAATTGTTTTGAAGTCTAATGTCTCTTGCCTATACCTTTGCCTTTCCATTGCAGATTCATATGACATCATGAAACTAACAAGCGTTGCCTCAGGACTTGTGAAACTTTTAAAGAACGAGTTTTCACTCTCTAAACCATAAAATAAGTGTCCCATCATCCATATATTAGAGAGTCAATAAAATAAGCTGGAATCCAAATTTCTCGCATATTAAACATCTTTGTCATTCATTTGTGACTTTGCAAACCAAAATCTTCAATCAATTGTCCCCATTTCTCTTCAAACTTCAATGGTTCAATGAACATATTCCAAACAATCTTATCAAAACGTTCTTTCAAAACTGTTTCATCGTATATTTCTTTACAAATCTGTTTCGGATAAAAGAGAGTAATTAGTTATCACATGAAATACAAAGACAATCACCCTTGATCACATGAATTTCATAAAAAAAAATGTGTAATCCAAATACTTGCCGAATTTTTTTTGCATAATATGCCCAACATGCAAATTCTGTGTTTGGCTTCTTAAAAACGCTTCGAAAGCTCGTCTTCATATGCTCCATCATGATCGGTCACAATCATTTTGGTTCTTTTAAGAAAGCGTCATGAAATGCATATAGCAGCCTCATGAAAGAAATTGTATCTTCCAATTAAATGCATTCCCGAACCAAGTGTGACACTTTCCGAGATTATCGACCGCAAAGAATGGAACAAAACAGTCAGTTTAATCTATATAAAAATCATTTTGTTAGTACTTTGTGAGTACAAAAGAATCACATGTGTTTTTCATTGAATCACATATTATTCAAGTGTAATCACATTTGACTCAAGTGAAATCACATGAGATTCTAGCTGAATCACATGAGATTCAACTTGAAGCACATGTGATTCCTAAACTAAGAATAATTATAAAGAATCACAGTGATTCACTTACTTGTTGCTGTTGAAGGTTGCATAAAAAGATACAATGTCTCCAAACTCCTTGTAGTTGCATTTGGCAACTTCACACCAAAACCAATGCAACCAACTCACTTTTTCTTACCTTATACAGAAATGTAAAGTCGACACATACATTTTCCTGTTTTCCAATTTGTTTATAAGCAATTGGGCTCACTTTCACCTAGAAGACATTAACTTCCCTCTGATGCTTCTAAAACATCAGTCGTACCCATGAACATATACATATCCTCCTTTCATGCTACATAACTAGTTTTGTGCACAGGTGTTAGCACCCAATTTATTTGTTGCAGCTTTGATAACAAACATTTTCTCACCTTGAGTCATCTTTTTTTGTTTTTTTGTCAAGTGTTTGTACTCTTTTAGGATAAGCATGTGATTGTGTTTGGCGTGAAATTGTTCTAACTTGTATCTTCCAGTAACAATATTCAAAACTAATTTTATACGAGCTTTACAACCTGTTACATGAGTTGTATTTCTTTTTGGTTTGTCACAATATTCAGGATCAAGAGTGTCAACATTAATACCTTTTGGAACACCTTCTCTGTTACACATGATGTACTTATGTTGTACCGCTCCTGATTTTGTTAACCTTTGCCCTGATTTTTTAACTTCAAAACCTGCCATATCAGCGTATTTTGTATACACATCTATAGCTTCATCTATTGTATCATAGTAGGTCCCCTCAACTGGTATAGGAATTCCTTGTACATGAGGCTCCCAATATATCGATAAAGTTGCTCTTGGTGTTTTCATACATTCTGTATATCAAAAAACAGAATCACATGAGATTCATGATAATATAACCACTGAATCACATGTAATAACTAAAAAAGAAACAACATAAAAGGTTAGATTAAACAAAATCACATGAGATTCAAAAGAATCTCATGAGATTCATCAGAATCACATGAGATTCATAAGAATCACATGTGATTCATGTCTTCCTAAATGTAATTTTCATGAATCTCATGTGATTACAACACACTTCCAGGCAGAACATTATAACTCTAAAATAATAGAACTGAATCACATGAGATTCATGTTAAATAATTGAATAACACAGAACAATACAACTCTAAAATCACATATGATTTTCATTATTCATAATGAAACTTTTCCAGAGCAGAATCACATGTATTTTTACTTGTAACTTCTTCCATAACGGTATCTGGATCTGTAACTTCTGGTAAAACATTATCTCCATTTGATTCAACCTCATTCTCTTATTCAACAATTTGTTTGTTCAGATCGATCAGTTTAGTTACTTCTATATCATTTATTGAATGATCTTCTTCCATTTTCCGGCGATCTTACAAGAAGTTGTTGATTTTCCGGCGATCAGATGGTGGGTTTTTATGAATTTTGATGATTTACAGAGTTGTTTACGTGATGGATGATTAATAAGCGATGTTTTTTACGTTTTCCGGTGATTTTGATGTGTTTCCGACGAAGTTGTTGAGATTCCGGCGAGGTTGTTGGGATCCCGGCAGGTGGATTTGTGTGGTGTCGGTGTGTGTGTTTTTGAGGAGAGAGAAAGTGAAAAATAAATGAGGGCTAAATGATTTTTTTTATATGATTGAGGGTTTATTTTAAGCCATTGGATTTGATTGAAATTAAAAGCCAAGATCTTTTGATTTGTTTTTTGATTCGTACTAATTCTATGGGGATCTCACCTTTTACACACTCTACTAAATGATGTAAAAGTATAAATGCCAAGACACACAATTTGAGTGTGCAAATCAATTAGTAGAGTGTGCACCACTTTTAAAAAAACCAACACAATGTTACGGCACAAAATTATCTTCTTCCTAAAATAAAACTTTAACTAACCGGTCAAAAAACGAGGCACAAAATTATCTTCTTCCTAAAATAAAACTTTAACTAACCGGTCAAAAAACGAGGCCGATAAACACAACATAAACACTTCCAACAAGTTACCAAAATGAGAAAAACAAAACTGAAACACAATCACAACAACACCACTTCTCAACACATCACCAACATCAACTCTTCCCATTCTTTCACTGGTATTAAATCTTTTAATTCTCATTTAATTTCTTATAAATAACTGCACTTTTGTCTTATTTATTTATTTATCATCTGCTTATTATGTGATGATATTTTTATACAACAGAGGATGAAATGACGAATCTCTTCGTAGTAAGACGAGCGACTCAAAATATTACATGTCTAAGTTTTTTAAAGATTCTGCGATGAATAGTAAAAATAAACTGTTCACAACAGCTTGCGTTTGTTCGTTTAAAAATAGCGTAAACTACGTAATTGCGCCATAACATAATTCGTTTAAAACTCCGATTTTAAGTATTCCCCTTCGAGTACGTTCTCGTATTAAAAGTTATATCAATTTTAGATTGTTTTAAAAATAAAAGTTGCTGTATGAATAGGTAAACTTTTATAAAAATAGTTTTATATAAAAGTATTTATAGTCCGAAACATTGTTTTTTAAACGTATCTTATTTCGTTATAGATTTCTGGTTTTTTCGAGTTTCTTATCAATATGAATCGGCATGAGGGTATTATTTTTATAAAATATCATTTACTACGGTCCAAAATTCAAATTTAGTACGAGCCCCACAAGTAATCAGTGTTTAAACTTTATAAAAACCTTGTTTAATGTAATTATTTAACCTTAGTAGTTTACTATACAAAACTCTTATAAAACATATTATACAAAATTGGTACTTATAATAAAGTTTCAATATCAATCCCTAATCCATGTACAATCATTGTAACAAGTTCAATCCCTTTTAACTTCATTACTTCATTAGTATGTACATTAATAACTTTAAAACCCTAATTAGTCCCTAAACATGTTATACATAATCCATAGTTAACAAATAACTTTATTTTTTACTTTTCCATGAAATATAGGACCATATTGACATAAAGCATACAATGCATTAAGTCATTAACATAAATAATAACACATTTTAACATAATAGAAAGTCCTTATGGTGATTATTGCTAAATTTAACATGTAACACATAAAAATCATAAAAAATAAAAGTATAAAGGAAATAGGAAAACCTTGAGTAAAGATTAAAGAGATGAGAATATAAGTACTAACCCGTGTTTAGAAATTCAAAACCAAGCTTTTCAAGCTTAATAACCTAAATATTAATGTTTTTCAAAACCCTACATCTTTCCTTTTTCTTCTTATTACTTTCAAATGAAGAACCAATGCTTTTGTAAACACCTTAGATACCTAAGTCTGTTGTGTAAAGGTTTGAAAAATGCCTTAGAAAATCAAAGTAAGATTTTGTTAGGATGTCCTAAGTGTGCCGTGTGTTTAGTGTATAAAAAGGAGGAATAAAATGAATTTTGCATGTAAAGATTTATAGGTGAAGTTTTTTACTTATGCATTCATGGGTATTTAGTAGGCTGAAAATATCCATTAACTTAAACAGTTACTATAAGCCATGGTTGACTTCAAACCCTAGTTTAAGGTAGATACATGCCAAGTTGATAAAGGTGTGAAGAGTAACTTTACAAAAATTTAAAATATCAATGAATTATGAATATAAGAAGAAAAGTCTTGGTCACAATCCTTATAAATTCGGCATATATACATGTATAATGATGAAATTTTTTGATTATTTTGAGTATTGGGTATACTACGTGTGTATTCGTTTTGGGCGTATAGATAGGTTTTAGAACTTCCCGGTATGCCTAAACGCATTTAAGTAAGAAACGTTAAGGCATTTACGTAGCCGATAAAATAAGATGAACAAAGTCATTACTATCCTCATAATAAATCATATAACAACCTTGCTTGATGCAAACATTTAAATCGTTTAAGCCCGTTTACCTTGTATGATCATTTTAACTACCGAATTAGCTTTAACGATTAAAATTAAAAGTGAACGCGTACGAGAAAAATAAATAAATAGTGAAATTAAATAGTATTGTAAATGACCTGAAAATATGGAATGTTACACTATAACCACTGAATCAAACACAATAACTAAAAAAAGAAACAACATAAAAAGGTAGATTAAACAAAATCACAGGAGATTCACAAGAATCTCATGAGATTCACAAGAATCACATGAGATTCATAAGAACCAACTGAATCACAAGAATCTCTTGACTTCCTAAATGTAACTTTCATGAATCTCATGTGATTACAACACACTTCCAGGCAGAAAATTATAACTCTAAAATAATAGAACAACTGAACAACTGAATCGCTTATTATAACTCTAAAGTTGTTGAGATTCAGGCAGAAAATTATAACTCTAAAATAATAGCAAGCCGTTTATTTTAAACTGATTATTAAAGAAATGGGCAAAGTTAGTCAAGCGACATCTGTAAGTATACAAATCAGATAACCTTGTATATAGTTTTACTTAAGGAAATGCAGGACATATGACTCACAGCCTTGCATTGACAAAGATCTGTTATGAGAAAGGGGTACGTGAAGCTTAAAATTGTGAATCATAAGCTTACAAACACAAAAGCATGCCACGTGAACCAAACGCCCCTAAACGCATCAATATGACAATCCGTTAGTGTATACTCCTGTTTCGATTCAATACATCACTCATAGATTTAAGACACCTTTAATCCCTTCGTTACGCTGCAAAACAAAAAACAGAACATCAACATTAGTATGATCAATCATATAATCTGGTGTCACTTTTCATTCCTAGTTTTAAGTTTTTTACATACACAAATACTACTTAATTCAAAATCTCGGATATAGCGTTGTAAGTCATATTTTTTTGTTTAGGAAATATCTTTTACTGTGTCAAAACATTTCAATACGAACCGGTGAACTGAATATCATGATTGCAACAACAAATATTGTAACATTCTACCTTGATGGCCTTACCATCTAGTAGTCGTGGACCACTACCTTCTAGCCTCAGTGATTTGACCCCGTTTCCAAATCTAGAACACAAAGAAAAACAATAGTGGTAAATCATATCCAAAGCAATATCCAAAAATGCAAGTTCAAAAATTCTTGTAATGCCTTGATCCGTTGACTAATTGGGAAAAAAATTAAATACCAAAGATAGTACCTTTTCCCACCTGTGCTCGAAATTTAACTTTTTCCATCAACAATAGCAGTTGAAGTTGACAATATCGTACTCTGATAAATTGGACTGCGAATTTCTACATGGGCAAGAAATCTGGATTCTTCGTTATACTTCTTGTCCTCCCAAGCAGCCGCATCGATGTTGAACATCAAAAGTTGTCGCCTGACAAAGAAGGTTCAATATCAAAATGTGTGAATGAACATAACATACTAACGCAAAAAGACTTTAACTTCCATATAGAATCAGTAACTAAAAACGAATACTGACAAAGCAAAGTCAAATTGATAAGCGTCGAGGGAATTTACAACATAATTTTCTAAACTCTTCGTGAATCATGTCAAGGAAGAAATTGCACCTCAAAAATACCATGTAAGTGGTGAGTGGTATAATTGCCCGAACAGAGTCTCGTTGGCAAACCTGTACAACAAATAGACAAACAACAGTATAAATTTGAGAATAAAGTAGTTTAAAAGTGGATTTTGACACTTGAAATCTTCTATATAAAGTAGTTTAAAATGCAGTAACTAATAGTATAAATTTTGTTCTCATTCTTAAAAACACTTATTACTTTGGATAGAAGTGTTTCAGGTGAGCACAACGTCACCGTGCCAAAAAAGTACTAATTCAACCCGTTAAAAAGAGGGAGCGGGGAAGGAAGAACAACCATTTTACTTTGTCACATGAGGTGGCGGGTTTGGCTAGAAAGTGAAAGGGTCCTTTAGCATTCCGAGTGACACGGATTTGTTATACTGATGTACTCATTACCCACCGATGAAATATTATAGAAAAATATAATAATCATACTCTCATGTATCATGTACTTTAATCAAAAACCAATCAAAGAGTTCTTGCATTTCTAATTTTTATAGAAGAATATTATCATGCAACCGTACACTCTGATACACATAAGTTATGGTTATCATATTATTTGGCCAAATATATATACTCATATGTGTGTCACGCAATTACTACATACAGCTAATGCAAATGAGGTCCTTATAGAAATAACTTGAGTTTTATTAGTTTTAATTATATAAACGCCTTTTCAAATATCATGGATAAATATACAAAAGATGCTCTAGCTAAACGGGGTCATTGTAACAATGCATTTTATTACAGTTGAGATGTTGTTACCTGATGGTAGGGCGTTTGGAGCAAAGCATGTGAGTGAAAATTGAGAAATGATTGAATCAAGTGTTTGGAAACCGGTGTTAAATATCCGATTTAGTGAATCTACTCTTAACATCGATACCACCTGCAAAACTAGTTCAACAATTTAATATAATTTTAAAAAAAGAAATGATTATATAAAAATTAAGCAATTTACAGTGGTCATCTTCATCTTCTGGTGGTGGATCTGATGGTGTTTTAAGATGGAGGCTTTACGTATATACATGACATAAAAAACATATTATCGACTATTTCTAATATAGTATCAACCAAGTGCAAAAATCTTGAAAGTTTGAAAGAATGCTTAATATCTTACACAGTTTCTATAGTCTATTTTGAGATCATATGTTCTCGAAGGTGAAACTATTAGACGATAGATGACTCAAAGCACACAATAGGGGTTTAAGCCATCTATCGTCTAATAGAAAGAAACAACTCAATAAAGAAGAAAACATAATCGTGATTCACTATAGAATTAGCTTTATCTATATCTAGTAGTGTTAGCTGCATCCCCCAACATCTTTTGCAAAAGCTACCAAAAAACTCATTTCACCATCAAGAATATACCAACTAAGAATCATCTTTAATAGACCAAAATCGACCTATACAAATGGACACTAAAAACTGATCATAATTACATATGCGACAAAAGTGCATTACCTCTTCGTCTTTATTTCGCTCTGGATCAGCCTTTGTATAGTCTCTGGCGGGATTCCTGTAAGCTCTGCAACAAAGAAACAGAATTAAAATCACACATTGTACCTCCACGCTACACAAAACGAAACATACCCATAATCAAAAACACATTGATTCATAAGAATAGCACAAAACCAAATCAAAGATTGAATATTTACTTGCTATGGTTCCAATGATGTCGTTCCACAGTACATGACATATCATAACTTCCTTTACGGCTTACCAGCTTACTCATAATATGTGACATCAAACAATTTATGATTCTACTTATCACATACCAAATAAGCACAATGAGTATATAGATGTCAGATTCCTCATACAATTGAAAGACACAGTTAAGTATTATCAGATATCACGACCTCCAATTCGCACACAATAAATCCACACTATCTATTCTATTTATAACTAAAGTAATGAAGAATGCAAACATCCATAAACTACAAAAAAGGTCAAAAATCACCAGTTTCATTTTAGGGACACTGCAACACCGGCCTAACACCACCATTCTTCCTTAAATCCCACCGCCGAACCAAATTCCCAAACCCACTCGAAACAAACTTATCTTCAGATGCCTACTTCACCGCACTATACCCCACCAATAATCAGATAGATCTATAAAAACAACTCAAGCATATACCTCAAAATACCCTAATTTAATTTAGAGATTGCATGTTTGATTTTGTGTTATGGGTTTTGTTAATTTTGTGAATTGAGATAAGAGAGATGATATCTGTGTGTTAATCTGTGTGTGAAGACACGTGTGTATGACTCATCTTGGGTGAGCTGTAAATAAATTAACGGGTCGGGTGGTGCGGATCGGACGTGGATTGGATTAACAATTAATGCACTGGGTCGGATAAGGTGCGGGTCGGGTAGCTTTAATGCACGCATTAAATTCCCAGCGCATCCTGGGTTTTGTATGTATTGATAATGAGCAATGCTACATCCACAAAAGATTTACAAAAAGAAACCCATACATACACTTGTCAAGTAAATATGGGTGATGAGAATGATGAAAGAGAAAAATTATATAAAATTATTGGTCCAATTCACATGTCATGTCATTGTGTGGATAATTTTTTGTAAACTTTTTATGAATGTAGCATTTCTCATTGATAATATAAGAACTCAATTTGATTAATAATAATTAAGCTATACATGTGCTCTTGCTTAGATAGTATTAGCTTTGATTTTCTTTCTATCATGTACGTATTTATTGCATTCATACGCAAATACTAAACCCGACATTTGATTATTTGTTTATTATAAGACGAAAAAATGTACACTGGCCTCTTATTATATACAACAAAAACTAAATCCCTTTTATAATGTTTCAATAATTTATTTGTATAATAATGAAGCTTTAATGTTTTCTATTCATACATCCTAGCTTTCTTTATTAATTCCCTTCCCATTAGGTTACCTGGATTCAAACAAATAGGGATCTGAGACAGCCGTGTGATCCAGTGGTATCAGAGCGGCCTTGATCCAATGGAAACCCGTAAAAAAACTCTTGAGCAATTTCAACAGGAGACGCATGAGAATTTTAAGAAGTTCACTGCTATGATGGAACGTTTGATGTCGGATGTGCAATCTCTCAAACATAAGCCCCCGTCCAGTTCTTCGGGTTTCAAGGGCGGACCAATGGTTGTTCACAGAAGTGAAGTGAAACCTTATTTAAAGCTCCATTTTCCCCGGTTTAGTGGTGACGACCCGACAGGGTGGATCTACCAAGCGGAGCAATACTTCGACTTTCAAAAGGTGGCTTTGGAAGACCAAGTGCAGTTGGCCTCTTTTCACTTAGACGGCATTGCTCTTCAATGGCATCGTTGGCATACGAAAACCAGAGGACCGTTAACATGGGAGGAATTTACAAAGGCATTACTTACCCGGTTTGGCCCGACGGATTATGACGATGCTTCGGAAGCCCTACATCGTCTCAAACAAGTCACAACGGTTGCTGCATACCAAGAATCTTTTGAACGAAAATATAATTTTTTTGCATAACCAAGAATCTTTTGAACGACTATCGAATCGGGTCGATGGATTACCGGAATCGTTTCTGGTGGGTTGCTTTATTGGAGGGTTGAAAGAAGAAATCCGACTAGAGGTAAAACTCAAAAACCCACGTCAGTTGGTTAGATGTCAATAAGGAGTCGAGCACGTGTGGGAGGGAAAAATTCAACCTGCAACGTAGGGTTGTTTCTGGAACTAGATCACCGGGGTTTAATACTACACCAAGAAGTTCTTCCAGCCCGGGTTTACTCGGCCCAGCTCCTGCCCAACCCCTGGCACTACCTGCCCCTACGCCCATACGTCGCTTGTCTAACACCGAAGCCCGCGCGAGACGCGAGAAGGGGCTTTGCTATTACTGTGATGAACACTATACACCGGGACATAAGTGTAGCAAACCTCAGTTGTTTATGATCAGTGATATCCAGGAAATTGAAGAGGGGCAACATGAGGAACCGATGGTACAGCAACCCGACGAGACACCCGCCGAAATCTCGTTTCATGCGATATCGGGTACCATCTTACCGCAAACTCTACGCTTACCGGGTCGGATCCAGAATAAAGATGTCGTGGTATTGGTGGATGGAGGAAGTACTCACAACTTCATCGATCAAGCATGGGGGGATCGATTTGGTCTTATTGTTGCTCATGATGTTCATTTCGAAGTGGTGGTAGGCAATCGTGAGAAGATGGTCTGTACAGGTCGTGTGAAAGATCTCACTATTGTCATTCAAGGTTATACGATAACTACAGATTTTTTTGTTTTACCCGTGGCGGCTTGTCCAATTGTGTTGGGAGTCCAATGGTTAAAAACCTTAGGGCCCATCGAAATTGACTTCGAAAAACTCACCCTCGGGTTCCGCTTAGCTGGCTCATCTCACATACTACAAGGGTTGAAAAGGTCCGAGTTGACGGCCCTAAAGTCCCACGAATGCATGGGGCTTAATGGAACAGCAATGCTCCTCCAGATTAGTCCAATTATTGATAACCCGCTACCTGATCATACACCTTGCCCAGCTGTCCAGTCGGTCTTGTTCGAGTTTGCCGACATTTTTCAGGAGCCTAAGGGGTTACCCCCACGGCGTTTCCAAGACCACAGCATTCCATTGTTACCAGGTTCCCAACCCGTTAGTTCTCGACCATATCGACAACCTTATTATCAAAAAACCGAGATTGAAAAGCAAGTGCGAGAGTTACTTCAGCAAGGTTTGATTCGGCCTAGCCACAGCCCCTTTTCCTCGCCGGTCTTGCTTGTTAAAAAATCAGATGGTACTTGGAGGTTTTGCGTCGACTATCGAGCTTTGAATGATATTACAGTTAAGGATAAATATCCTATACCCATAATCGATGAACTTCTCGATGAGCTTTATGGGGCGAAGGTTTACTCTAAACTCGATCTTCGGTCGGGCTATCACCAGATACGAGTAAGAGAGGGAGACATTCATAAGACGGCTTTTCGTACGCATGAGGGGCATTATGAATTCGTCGTTATGCCGTTTGGACTCACCAACGCCCCGGCTACTTTCCAATGTCTCATGAACGACCTTTTCAGGCAATATCTCCGTAAGTTTATATTAGTGTTTTTCGATGATATATTAATTTATTCCAAGTCAATTGATGAACATGTAGAACACGTAAGGGAGGTTCTGGGAATTCTCAAAGCTAATCACCTATTTGTTAAGGCCTCTAAATGTTGCTTTGGGGTTACACAAGTGAATTATCTAGGCCATGTGATAAATTCTGATGGCGTTTCAGTCGAAGCGGCTAAGGTAGATGCGGTATTATCTTGGCCGGTTCCTACCAACGCTAAAGGGGTACGGGGTTTTTTGGGGCTCGCGGGTTACTATCGCAAATTCATTAAGGGGTTTGGGAGTATTGCCGCGCCGTTACATAAATTGGTTGGGAAGGGACCCTTTGTTTGGGACGAGACT